>CM055835.1:3268046-3324920 GCA_029582265.1 Zoroaster sp. YZ-2022 | reverse complement strand
AACCATTGAATACACAACTTAAATTATACATTTTGATAAATTACGTACTGATCTTTCCCAATACAAACTTTTGAAAAAGCCTTGACCATGACTAGTTTTTTCTTATTTAAAAAAAATAACCAAAAAGAAAACCATGAAGCCCCTGGGCTTTGATTTGAACCCAGGACCTCTCAATCTAGAATCCCAGACCTTACCAGCTGAGCTAATTAACCATTGTAAATTGACCTCAGAACTTATATTTATACCTTGGGAATTTTTTTATTAAAAAATCTAGTACAAAAGAATCATGGTTATTCATGAGATACAATTAACATATTAACAAACTAGGCCAGGGAGCAACAGACATTACAATCAAGTATACAAATTTAAATTTTACCTCTATGACATACATAGATACTGCAAGAAATGTCAAATAAATAAAAATTGTCACATCTTAAATTCCACATACAGACTCATTAATGTGAAATTTTATCACTCACAAAAATTATAGCACTTGAAACAGGTAAATGATTATGATAGCACAGAGAATGTCATTAAATATTTCACTTGTGAGTAATTCAAACTATTCCAAATAATAAAAATGATTAACATATTTAAACAAAAACAAATTGTCAAAATCTGTCACTATAAATACATTTACATCAGCTAAGTGCATTAAAAATTTATGAAACAAAATTTTATGTGAATACTTTTGTTCAAGCAAAAACAATTGCATGTATTAAAGTTATGAAAATAGACATCTTGTTTTGAGACACTCGGTTTTACTTACATTTGCAACAATCAAACATACAAATATTTAAAGCCAGTAAACACTTGTTAAGATGTCTGTAAATGCACCCATACTTTGTATAAACCAACCAACCTGTGAAAGTTTCAGCTTATTTCATTGTCATATTAATTTCCAACATGGAATTTGTGTCTTTAGATTACAAAAATTTGGGCAAGTTTGGAAATTATGTCATTAATATACTTAAAAGATTGCACTTAAGACAAATATTTCAAAGGATGTTTGATACCATCATCATTTACATAAACCAAGCACATTTCATGTAAAACTGATCATTATTTTATTGTTTTCAATATTACCAATAGTAAATAGTGAGTTTAATTACAGTATCTAAATATATCAAGATAACCACTAAATGTACAATTTAAATTATACATTTCAATCAAATGAAAAAGATTTTGGCAAATACATAAAAATAGCTCTATTATACCGATCTTTCCCAATACAAACTTTTGACAAGTTTAATCAACTATATACAACTGACAAACTGGCTCATTCTTAAATTTATTGTTTATTTAAATAATTAACTCAAACTGAAATAAACTTGATGCTTCTATAAATAAACATGCATAAAATATCCGCATAAAATAATATTTAGACAAAATACAGCCAGAAAATAATTCAACTTGATTGATAAATTCTTAATTCTATGCCTTGACACCTTTTATATAGGTCATTGTGTGCATTCACATATACCAAGAGGATCAATGTGAAATGCCAGTAAATCAATGCAAAGTGTTCTTCACCACAATATTGAAAAATGTCACTGTGCTATATATGTATTTTTTAACTGAAAATTGTTTTCTGGTTTTCTATTAACTGAAACAATTCAGATTTGATTAAAAGAATACTTTATCAGGATGATTGGTACTTAACACATTTTATTGCTAAATGATAAAATGCTTTATACGCAGGGAAAATGTGTTCCTTTTTATGCCTGCATGCGCATCACGTACGTTGCTGCTAGGTAAAATGCTAACAACTTAAGTGTGCATTAATGACACACATGTGTCATTTGTGTGCACAGTAAATTCTTACAACTCTAGGTAAACATGTTTTCGCGCGGAAAGTGTTCCTGCTTCCATATTTGGTAATAATTACAGGATGTATTACAATTTGTCATATGCAAATGTTTAGGCACTCAGCCAATTAATGTGTTGTGTAGGGAACATTTAACCAATTAGTGCAGCTCTTGTGTTGCTTGGGATGCTAACATTTGGTGTGGATTAGATCAATATGTCAGTCTTTCAATTTGGATAGACGTACTATTCTGGCGTCAAAATATAATTTGTGTAAAGCCCAATCATTTTTTCAATAAGAAAACTTACAGCCGGCCTCATACGTACACGTACACGTGCACAGTATGCGAAAAATGTATCAAAAATTTTTCAAAATGAAGGCCCTTTCCATATTCACTGTAGTTCAGGCTGTGCTATATCAGCGTGCGATCGTCGCTCTCTGGCCATAGCCTAACTCATACCTAACTCGTCCGTCGCACGCACAAAACCCGCAGTAGTAATACTACGCGCACACGCAATGCCCCCACGTGAGTCCAGCCCTGTGCTCCAAAGGAGCACAGCCTTGATTATTCTGTAACTTCCAGGTTTTGCGGTTATGGTAATGAGAATGAGCTGCTACAATCAAACGGTATCTGATTGGCCCTAAAATGGACACGCTACGCTGTTTAAATTGGTGAGTGCCCCCCGCTTTTTGCAACTGCGCTAATTTGCATTTTCTTTAATTACTTCACTCATGAAAAAAACAAAAAACAGTCTTCCGTGTTATCCTACTTCATATCAACGAGAAACAAATTGCCAAAGTTGAATGGCCTGGCATATATGGTTCACCAGCTATTATTGTTTACATATGCCCTGCTTGGTGTTCTCCCATTACTTTGTGCATACATATTCTTAGCACATGGCTTATCTTGCCCCAGCTTATCAATCCATCATTGTGTCTAGGCGGCACCACAAAGGCCTGGGATTTGTTTTGAAGTCCTGTAGACTATTTGGCAGTCTGTTGACATCCGTTTTTTGTTCAGTGGGGGGGGGGGGGGGATGGAAGGATTAGGGGGCGGAGCTTCAGAGCCAGCTGCTTTGTCAAAGCATGTTCCGACCTTTTGGGGAACACGTTTTGGAAGGGCTTGATTTCAATGCTATTTTTAGTTACCCAAAACAAATATTGGATTTTTTTTTCCTAGGATCATCCCTGGACCCTTTGAAAGGTGTTGGGTTAAAACAAAATTGGAAATAGCTTTATTGACCCAGGTTTATTAAGATTTCCCTACATACTTTTAAAAAAAGTAGGGGTGCTACAGGGGCGTGCAAAATTTTTCCAGACGCACTGCAGGGTTATAAACAGCGGGGTCGCATCGCGCGCGCGTCGGTTTTGGGTTCCAAAACAGTCATTGATCTGTGGCGTAATTGGCTGTAGAGAAACTTACATTATTCATACTGGGTAATTTGCATATCCCCTCACCGCCCCCGATTTGCCTCGGATTCGTGAAGCAAAGTAAAGAAAAACATAAAACCCAGAAGTGACAGAATAATCAAGGCTGTGAATCGAGCTGAATCCCACATGTACTGTATGCGTATACACAATGTGCACACGGGATGGGGGGCTAGTACTGCTGGCATGGCATTGCGTGATTACATTGTGGGATCGCGTGCATGCACCGGATCAGGGTTTCGCCGTGGTCGTGTGTGGACGACGTGGAGCCTGCCTGTGGTCAGCTCCCCGGCCTGGGCCAGCCGGCCAGCTATAGCACATGTTCAGCATCACAGCCTTGCATTCAAGGCTATATTCACTGCAAAGGAATTTTGGCAAGGAGCCCAGATAATTAAGCTGCTCAAACGAAGTATACTACGTGATGTACTTTGGTCAAAGAACGTTCGTGGTTTTTGGGTACAAATACAACTCTATAATATATATCATGATGAGACGATTTTCTCTTTTAAAAGCCAAGGTCTATTTGTTTGTGGGACCAATTTCAACGATCAAAAAAATAATACATGGTTTCATTACTGGACATGATGGCACTGGATATTTTATTAATTGAAAAGAATGTGAGCGTTTAGGCCACTCAAAAAGGATTTTGGCAAAACTAGCAAATCATTCAGTCAAGTGATCAATTGTTTCCTGCTGGCTGTGGCCATTTAACCGGTAATAAACTCCCCCAAGAGGATTAGATGTTGAGATGGAGAGAGTTGAAATCCCCGAACTCCGGGAAATACTTCGGTTTTCTCTCAAAAGAGGGTTTCAGTTCCATGGCATGATTGATAACCATTTTTTCAGTATTTATTTTATGCCAAAAGTAGACACAGCAGATGTTTAATATTGTCGCCGGTATTTTTTTTTAGGCTACTACTTTTCTCTGACCTCCCCCCCCCCTTTTTTTTTTTTTCCTTTTCCTTTTTTTTATATATATATTTTTTTTACTCAATTTACCCGGGGGGCTCGTGCCCCCACGGCCCCCCCCCCCTGGATCCGCGCCTGATCTCCTCTATCCAATGGTACGTCCCTAAGTTCTTGCCAGCTCAATTTGGGCTCAACTCTCCTACAATAAAACCAATACCATCATCCCCTCTATTTAAGGGAAGGTACATCATTGGTAATGTTGACAAAATTTGCTTCTATCATAGAGTATGCTTATACTTTCTATGAATCAAGATATGCATTGAACAATCAACATGTTGTGACATGAACAAGAAAATAATGAAAATGCATTAAGATTTTTCAATTGAAAAACAAACTAATTTGTATCCTTTCCAACATTTTTTTTCTCATTAACATGTAAATTCAGTTTAATTTTTTTCTCATGTTTTTCATGTTTCATCATCAACCTTACACCATGTAAGTTTTATTTTCAATGTTGTACCTTCCCTTCAGAAGAAATATTAATAAATCACTCACTACAGTTTGACTGTTGTGATGTATTCTTGTCTTTGTAATACTGGCATTTCAAGTGTGTAATCTTAGCATTGCAAGATCCTGTGTTGCAAGATATTGTCCTGTGTGATCCTGTTTCATCATATCTTGACCAATAATCTAGTCCATGTGATCTTAGCATTGTGTGCTCCTATCCATGCAATCTAGTCCATGTGATCCTAGCATTGCGTGCTCCTAGTGATGTCATCTTGTCCATGTGATCCTGTCTGCATCATCTTGCAAGATATTGTCCAGTTTTGTCTTGTGCAATCCTGTTTCATCAGATCTCGTCCTCGTCAAACCTGACCAACAATCTTGCAGTATGCCGTCAGTGCATGATGATTTCCACTTCACCAAGTTCTCCCTACTTCCGGATGCGATTACTCCACACCCAACATGTGCAACATTTCAGTGGAATGCTGCATCTTTTAAGCTCCATTTTCAATCTCCAATAAACTGCAGCATGTAATGAGCCATAAAAAATAAAAGCAACCAAAATGAACACATTGGCAGATGTGAGGGGAAAAGGGGGGGGGGGTGATATGCATTATTTTAAATCAGTTTGTAGCTCCTGATGAGTTATAGAATGAGACTTGTGCTGACAACATGTTTTAAAAATCCCTTTTGAGTAGTGTGGGTTCTGAGAAGAACCTGAAGAGTTATTACACGTACAAGAAAAAGTACATTGCATTCTCATTAGTACATTTTATTCTTTAAACAGAATTTGCCACATTCACTGGTCATTCATACCTGCCAACACTTGAAATCTGGAAAAAGGGACACAGGGCGTATCAAGCAAGCAGCGCCAGTGGATTGTCCAGTGTTGGGGTGTGTTTACTATTAAAAAAAATTGAATTTAAAAGCCATAACACCCTTGGTAAATTTCATGTTTGGTGGTTTTGATACGAGTGGTTATGTCATTTTTACCTCCATGCGATATGGTTAAGCAAACTTTGCAGAATGCATGTTTGTCCCCCTTTCTTGAATGACTAATGCAGGAGAACTCCGATTTATATTCGTCCTTGAAGCTGCACTGCCATTTTTTACCTTTCTTCTATTCCATTTGTACAAATGCACCATAAAATACACCAAAATCAGGACCAAAATACAGAGGTTTTCCACACAAAAAATCCAACGAACGGCGAGGAATTAAAACGATGACATAACGAGCTCAACCACTGGCTGGTGAAATAGCCCCCTCAGGTTATAGCCCCCTCTGGTGTCTGACTCAGACTGCCATTTGTTTTATTGTTTTATTTTTTTTATTGTCATGGCCGACTCATCAGAATGTGGGTTCGAATCCTAGCCACCACTATTGTGCTTGTGTCCCTGAGAGGTCAAGGGAAATTCTTGGTTGATTTGACATGGAATGACCCATTTGATAGATACCATTATCAATTTTACTCAAATGGCATCAAATCGATACCAATGGATGGGAAAATGGTCAATTCTTGTTCCAGTGTTCTAACAAATTTGTCCAAGATGGTAGATTCGCCTCTGTGCGAGCGCGTAGCTTCGGTATACATGTAGCATTCAGAGCCACAAAAATTGTTTGACTCTACGCTCTGTGGTGCATTCTCATCACTTTATTCATATTTTGGGTATTTAAAAAATTGTAATGGACGCCCAAGGCCAATATGCAAATGAACACCATGTAAGAATAAAGTATTTTAATTATATTGCTACCAGGGGTGTCAGAATTATACCAGTGATGTACATAATGAGCAACCCTAACCAAACTCATCCAAAACAACTGGTAGAATTTTAACATACTGACCTGTGCCTCTTGGAATTTAAATTGGTTTTCACTTGGCCCACTTTGATACTTCTGATCACTCTAACTCACCAGTTTCTTGTCAGAAGGGTACTCGTATCATGAAAGAGCTTGGTAACAACAACTTGCAGCTGAATAAAAAGTTAAGGTATACAATTGGTAATTAAAAATTACTAAATGATTGAATTGTAACCCTAAACCCCAAGGTATTCTGGCTAGGAACCTTCCTGAATCCTCCAAAATCCATCAGTGCACTTTTGGAAACATGCCCTTAACTTCAAAATGCACCATGCATTTTCGTTGATCTTTCATATTCTGCACTTACGGCCAGTACTTCTTGCCAGGTAGTAATTTTGCCCCATTTGAAGAGGTGAAAGTACCAGTTTCCAACAGTGTTCGATTTGTCTCAAAAAGTGCCCCTTGGAGGATTTTGCAGGATATGGGGTGGTTAGGGTTAATGTAAAACTTACTCGGTGTAAAGCTTATGAATAATTTTGAAGTGCTGTCATTTTTTAGAAAAGTGAAATAATTGTTACTCTTTCCAAAATTCCACGATTGAATACAACAAATCTGAATGCATTTTCACTTATTTGTCATCAACAATAAAACATATCAAACTGAAACTCTTTGGTGGTTTTTATAGTATGTGGATGGCACCCTCCTGCGACAGATTTAGTCAACTAAATTAGTTCAAACAAAATAAATTCACTTAGGGAAGATTATTTGATCCAGCTCCTTAAAGCTGATCTTTTTCATTTACCAGCCAACATTTCTCTTTCAATTTGTCAAACTCTTTCGATTTGATCTTGTGAGCAGATATTTGGATTGAGTTAAAGTCCAATATTAGGGCACCCTGCATGGGATTTTCATAAAATACTTTTCTAGGCTTTTCTCATCCTCACCCCTTGTTTCATATGTTTCATATATTTCAAGCTACAACAAGCTACAGGTTATTTTGAGGATCTAAAATTTCCAATTATGTAAAGGACTTACCTGCCATATAATTGGAACTATATGAGGCCATAGGAGGAAAGACTCACCCTGTATTATTGTTCCATGTAATATGGTTTGCACCACCCTTTGAAGAAAATGGTTCATTCCTTCATTCAACCAACATGACTAGCTTAAGTGTCAAAAGTCGTAAGTTTAGTTCTCTGATAGATGAAAGAGAGCTGAGGTAGCGCAGAACTTTTCCAACATCCCCAGTGACTGAATACCTAGGTTAGGGGGGGGCAGATGTTGAAGATTAAAAAATCTTGTCATTAAATGATGTTGCCCAATTGGGACATCCTCCACATGTGCATGCGCTGAAGAAATAGCTGACCTGTAGACATTGATAGTCCTATACTGGAGACCCTCATCCAATAGCTCATGGAGAAATTCCAAAACTTCCGCTAAAGGTGTCGAAACTGGATCAAGTTGTCGTTGAAGACACCAGCGACTCCAACGATTCCATGCCGAGTTGAACTGAGCATTTGTACCTTTTCTCCATGATGACAAGATAACTGAGGACACTTTCTGCGAAAGGCCTCTTGTTGCCAACGATAGCACCCAGGCAGCTAATTGTATCACATCCAGCATGGGATGATGTTGATGGTTGTGGCATAGCTGAAGAAGATCTGGATGCTGTGGTAGCAGTAACTGTGTTTGTACTGACAACTCTAGGATCAGTGGGTACCAAGGTTGTGTCCTCCACACTGATGCTATTAGCAGAACTGTGGCTTTTTCCACTTGAACCTTCTGAAGGCACCGTGAGAGCAGAGCGAATGGAAGAAACAGATAGCCCGCCAAGCTGTTCCAACTGATGGTGAATGCATCCACCTGCCATGCTTGTGGGTCTGGATGCCACGATACGAAATTGGGGAGTTGTTTGTTCAGCCGCGACACGAACAGGTCGACTGATGGTTGGAAGTCCAGTTCTTGCAGCTTCCTCGAAAATTTCGAGGAGCATGCAGATGCCACTGTGCGGTCGTTGAAATTTCTTGACATTTCGTCTGCTACAACATTCTTGACCCCTGGGAGAAATTCTACTGATAGTGTCATCCCTCTGTGCAGACACCATGTCCAAATCTTGACTGCTATGCTCGACAGTTCTTGAGAATGTGTCCCCCTTTGTGGCTGATGTATGACATAACTGTCATGTTGTCTACTTGTAAACGTATGTGCATGTTGCGTAGATGGCCTACTAATGCTTGGAGAGCATAATACACTGACAGTAGCTCTAGGTGCTCCCCGTCCGTACGTCCAGCCTGCAGGCACCCCACCCTTGGAGTGATGCATCTGTCTGAATTGTGATGTCTGGGGTTGGATTGAGGAGAGTCTGACCATTCCAAATCTTTACACAGCTGATCCAACTTTTCAGTTCTTCTCTGGAAGACTGAGATAGGACTATTTGTGATTCGTACAAGTTGTTCACGTGAAGTGCGGCTATCTTGTCCTGCTGCAGGTTCCGGTAATACAGAGAGGAGCTGTAAACACTGCTTGTATGCTCGATGAAAGTCGACCGATGAGTTGAGCTAACTCCCGAACTGTGAAAGTATGTGCTTGCAAAACTTCTTGGCAGTGACTGACAATACGGTTTATCTTCTCTGCTGGAAGAGACAAAGTCATTGTTCTTGAATTAATGCAAAAACCCCAGGTAAGTTAAACAGTGAGCAGGGTGGAGCTGTGACTTCTCTTGATTGATGATAAAGCCTTGTGTTTTTGAAAACCCTGTCGTAAACTGGATGTTTTCCGTGCACTCCTCCAGGGATCTGCCCAGAATAAGCATATATCGTCTAAATAGAAAACACAACGAATTCCCTTCTCTCGAAGATGTGCCACCACCGGCTTGAGAATTTTTGTAAATGTTCGGTGGGCACTTGACAGCCCGAATGGAAGGCAAGCAAATTGGAACAGTTTGTTCTGCCATATGAAACGAAGACATTTTCGATGGTTGTGATGAATTGAAATCATAAAATAACGTCCTTGAGGTCGATAGCTCCCAGATAATCTCCTGGAGTTAGTAAATCTGTTACTAGCCTTATACCTTCCATCTTGAAGTGTTGATACTTCACAAATTTGTTCAGCGAATGCAGATTTATAACTGGTCGGAGTTCTCCCAAATTTTTTGGGATTAATAACAGAGACAAAATAAACTGGCCATTCACTGGATTCTCCACCGTGACTGCCCCTTTGTTCAATAACTTTTGAACCTCTTTTTGAACAATCTCTTCTTGAGATTGGGAGTTCATGTGTGTTACCGGCACCCTGTGCTGTAACTGGAACGTAATTCTTATAACTATTTGATGACCAACCACCGATTGAAGCATCCAACTGTCCTGTGTGAGGGACCTCCTACTGGGAACAAAAAATTGAAGACTGTTTTGAATCATCCGATCCCCGGTCTGATCGAGATCTCCCACGACTTGACGTTGAAGATTTGAAGGTCCTATACTTGGACTTGTTGTGAGTGGATCTCCCTTGAAAGGAGTGGCCGCCACGAAACTTCCTTGTCACCGCTGAGAAATAAGGTGAAAATTTGTTCTCTCTGTATGATGTTGCCGAGGACGCTGCGGCTTTCGTCACTTTGGCTGCCAGCTTGTTTGCCTTCTCTGCATCTTCTATGTCTTTGGCAAAATTACCTCCGAACAATGAGTGCATAGAGGGAGAATTTCGTTTAAGGCTGTCAAATCTATCTAGAAGATCAAAAGCGTGCTGCCTTGAGAGAGCAAGACTCTGGCTAGCTGATCCTAGGAGGATTAGCGCTGAAGTGATGTGTTGCAACACCAGACTGCTGTCAATCGTCTCTGGGCATGTCGGATCCACTAATACATCAAAAAGATAGGTAAGAGGCAAAGCTATTTTGAGAAGATGATTGTGAGAATCTTTGAGTTTATCATCTTGAGTTACCAGTGAAGAACGAGCTTCTTTGAAGGATGATTTTACCTGGCTAGGTAATTCCGGGGCCTTGAAATATTTTTCTTGTTAAACTTGAACCTGGTTGGATAATAGTTCCTCTTTGAACTCTTCTTATCTAAGTTTATTTGAATGGAGCTTTCCCACCTGGAAAGGACTTTATCTGTCACCAGAGTACCCACTACTTTACGATGGTGGTTATGAAATCCGAGCGAGTCGGACCCATCAGCACTGCCGACCAAATCGGTGTCGCCATTCGCGGCCATATCCTATCTAGCGATGGAATTAGTTCCCCAAAATATAGGACTCACTGGTGGAAGCGAGAGCTGCCTTGGTGTAGCTGGGTTAACACCCTGGTGTTGTTGATTCACCTGGGGAACGTTGGGAGGCCATTGTTGTGCTGCGTTAAACCACGAAAGTGGCCAAAATTGCGGTGGCATGGGCGCCGCCATGTTGTATGGATGCTGCCCGCTCGTGTTGGAATTTTGCGGTGGGAACAACCATTGTTGTCCGGGGAAGAACATCAACCCCTGTTGATTTGGAGGGATGACCCAAAACGAGGTCTGTCCAGCTTTTCCTTGCGCTAAGTTCGCTGCCTTCGGTGCTCTGGACACTGGAGGGGTAGAAAGTGGAGGACGCCGGGGAGATGGAGGCTCTCCCATACCGCCGACAGAAATTGGGCAAGGCAGCCTGATTTCGTGCTCACTGGCCCGAGGCAGGGCCAGAGCGTGTGAGCAAACTCATTCATCCCGAGGCGAGGTTGGTGAAGTAGAGGGCCTAGCAGAGACATCTTTGGCCTGCTTGTCACTCGATTTTCCTTTCTTGGAGGACATATGGCGAGAATCTCAAGTGTAAAATGTAGCTTGTAGGCATTCAAAATTATAGCTAGTTGATGGTCCTAACATTAGTCTTAACTAAATAGAATAGAACTTGTAAAACACGTGTGCAAAACCGTACCACGATAAACAAAGACATGCTTCAGTGGTTTCTTGGTGGGTTTATACCTGGCGGACTGGGGTTGATTTGCATTTTTATGAATGAAGGAATGAACATTTTCTTCAAAGGGTGGTGTAAAACGTATTACATGGAACAATAATACAGGGTGAGTCTGACGACTAGGATGAAATATAACTGGTATCATAACTACAAAGATATTTGATAAATATACCGTAATTTCCTGCGTATAAGACGCTCGGTGTATAAGGCGCATTATCCCAGAATCGGGGGAATGCGATTAAAGTGTCAACGTACAAGGCGCACCGCCGTATAAGGCGCACCATGACCGCTCAGTAGTGCAGTGCATGCCAGAAGCGCTATAGCACGACCATGCCGCCGCCACCACCACGCGCGCGTCGTACTAGGAAAGTAGTCTGGTTGCGGCCCAAGTGATCCCACGGTGTTGTGCGTAATACACTGTGATTAATAATCGAGGTGAAAAACAGACACGGCAAAAGTTGACAACCTTGCACACATCGCATAGAGACTTAGTCATTAGAAAGCGTTGTAGATAAAAATGCGCGATCGTCTACGATGTTGGGCATGCTATTTTTAGAAACAGGGGAATTCTGCTTTTGGTACGTCACACACGAGTGAGATCTTTCGTGAGTATTATTTACGGTGAATGAATGCATGAAAATCTTGCGCTAACGACCTTCATTGGAAAACACGGCCGCTTTGTTAGGTTGAGGTCCACCGAAAGTTACACAAGCGGTAATCATCACTTTGATCTCAAGCGACACCAGATAAGGCGCACCGTTAGATAAGACGCAGTGACGTTTTCGTACCTTTGAAAGTCAGATAAGCCGCGTCTTATACGCAGGAAATTACGGTAATTATAAAACTCATTCAGCTCACTTACCTGTGTATGATTCCATTATCTTTTATGTCCAATTCTTCAAAGAACAACTTGTTTTGTACAAGTCTGGGCTTATTTATCTTTGGCTTGATTTATCTGAAAATGTTACCATTAGATCTTTTTATAACGTTTGTTTTTTAATAAATAATCATATGCCCAAAACAGTTTTAGACAATTTGACTGGACAAAACATAATCATGTTGGACTATATTGAGGGATGGTAAAGACATGGCTCATCAAAATCACAGCAGCATGTATGTGCCAGCTGTTTTGTGCGACACGTGGCACGGTTTTGAACCAATTAGAGTGATGAAAATTGTTTGGCATCACACAGACTCATGTACATGTACTTTGAAAGTGTTTTGTGAGTGCCCAAAACATGAATTTGCCCATTTCTATTTGGCTTTACATTTGAAAACGAAATCGATACAGGCATTTATGAATGGGAAAGTTAATGACCTGTTTTGTGTGATGGCGAGCCAAAGGCAAGGTCCCTATCGCTTGTTACCAAACTGAAAACCAGTCATTACCCTGTCAATGTGCCCTCAAAATCCCTGATATAATTACATTTGATTGGAGTCTTGCATCTAAAAAGTATGTCTACAACTATTGACATACATCAAAGGTGTTATTGAAAGATCGAGTTATGAATAGCATAGCGCTGACAAAGAAATGATCAACTTACATGTACATTTTCTATAAGATTACGATGGGAAATTATGTGTAAAGTGCCTGCAGACTATCAACTAGGTTTCTTCATGCTCTGCCAGTCCTGTTGATAAGAGCAAGAACATTCCACGTTACATTTTATTTATTAATATGCATTTATAAAAGATCTCTTCCATCATCATGTGTAGTTTTTTGTTATAACCACTGTGTTACAAGTTGGTTTTTATATGTATAACTTGATTCTTGTTAAGTATATATAGATGCATTTACAATAATTGAACCAAAAGAGTATGCTTGTTTTACACAATTATCAACTTTTTATAATATCACGTGGAGCATGCACCACATTTTAGGTTATTTGACGGTACCACCATCCCTGAACTATAACCGTGTACCAATCACGGGCGTAAATCCCAGGGGGATATTCCCCCAGATTTTTTCATGTGGTAAAACAAATTTATTAAAGGGGGACTGTCGTGGATTTAAATCAAACAGTTAAATATGTGATCGTTTTATTCTTTTATATCAGTAAAAGATCAATAAAATTTGTTTTGTGTTTTTATTGTTTTCGAGAGTGTTATTTTACCATTGTAAAAATTCCCCCCCACTTTTACTAGTTGTTCCCGCCCTACACGGAGGAGCTGTTCATGACGTCATGTCGGGAAGAGAAATTCGGCTCAAAACTCGGGTCAAAATTATCGCTGCACAAAACTGTGTGAGCCGATGGACCTGACCACTTTACTCTTGTCAGTCGAACTTTGCTCGTCCAAATACGGCAATATTTTGGGTCACTTGGGAACAGATGAAGGCTAACACCGTCTTTGGTGGTGTTGCTGCATCCTGCAGCAACACATCTTCCCGGCATTTTATTAGTTCCGGAAACAAAAATCACGAAAGAAATGAAATCGACGCTACGTGTGTGAAACGTATACGTACATGTACATCATGTACACATCGGATCTTCCCGACCTTAAGTCACATATCTTATGCAAATGAAGCTTCCACCATGGGGTGGGGTTGCCTCCCCCAAACACTTCAAACATTGTTTTAAAATACTTGTACTCAGAAATCGATGATTAAATAGACACAGGTGGGTCTCAAAAACAATATTTTATTACAAAACGCCTTAAGTAAAGGATGTCAGTCCCCCTTTAGGCCTAAGTGAAATATTTGTGGTTTTTTAAAATTATTTATTGTTTGTTAGATTCTTTGTCTGTTTGGGTGTTTTATTATAGCCGTGGGATTCTTATTGGTTGTGAGCTGCATTACCTCCTTGTACAATGCACACAAATTTCAACATTGCGACACGGATTTACCCACTGGTGATAATTACTTTTGTCCTCATGAAGCATGCACTGCTAAGCTGATATTGTTTTAAACTACAGGATATGAAAATTTAATTTAAACAAACTTATACTGATGTAGGCCTATGTCCTTTTGGTGTGCATTCTTCATTCCCGATATAAGGATAAAACAAAAATAATTTTCGTAAAAAAAGCCCCCAAAACAAACAATGAAGAATATTTATAGGATAGCATGTGGCTATAAGTAATTCCTTGCCATTTTCAATTATTTCAAATTTGGGAAATTACACAATCTGTACCAGGCGTGTGTCCAGGATTTTCAGCAGGGGGGGGTCTGGCCTGAGACTATCTAAGCGGAGCGCCACCATCGGTTGGCGCAGAGCGTACAAGAAAATTTTTGGTAGAATAAACCCCTCAGATCGCAGGAAATGGCCTCTCCCATCCCCTGATAGTGTATGTATGCATTGAATATTTTGAAGCCACATGGTTTGAAAATTGACTAATTATTAAAAAGGAGACTGAAAATTTGCAGTGGGTTTAGGCAATTTAATTAATGTCAGATCAGCTACCACCATTCATTTCAACCCCAACCCTCCCCACGGCCCCACCCACCCTAAAAACCCGCTCCATCGTCCTCCTCTAGACCCACTCACAAAATTATTCTCGCCTATCTAACCAATACCATCTTTTAACATCGCCACCACACCAGCCTCAATTTATCATTGCAAGAAAATTATTTGATGTCATTTAGTTTATAAAGGTCTCACCCGGCTATGGATCATAGGCTCGTGTACACATATTATAGGCTGAGGGTGAAGCCCTTTCTTGCGCCAAGACCGGTGCACGCTACACAGCGGGGGGCCCAGGGGATTCAAGGCGGGGGGTCAAGAATTGGTATTAACTAATATTTAGAATAATATTCCAAATTTCAGGTGATTAGCAGTGTATTCCTCTAAGAAGAAACTGTGCAGTTTTCTTACTTGCATGATTAGGTACATGTAGCCCACTACTCGTATAATTTAGAGAAAAGTCTGCGTGGTTTCTTCTTAATGAATCGTCAGTATAGGCAGTACTTCATTGAAAAGATGGCGCTCGACCTCTACCTACCCCGCGCCGCCTGTTTCTGATCGATTTTCGTCGCTGGAACGCCGTTAGGGCCATATAGGTGTTTGGACGAAGTAATGTAAACAAATAAACAACGGATAATTTTGAGAAAAATATCGAATCACACCCCCCCCCCCCAAAAAAAATTGTGGCATTCAACAGATCAGTGTTACACGGAACGGACTAGAGTTAACCTTTAAAAAATCTGAAGGTCGGCGCGAGCAGGGGGGGTCCGGACCCCCTGGACCCCCCCCTGGACACGCGCCTGTGTACCTACAAAAAATTGTTAAGATTGCAGTTCCCTGTAGTCTTTTGGTACTATCGGTCTAGTCTCATGGCCTAGGATAGACTGGACCCCAATCTATTTTGTGCCAGAATGTTTCGATTTCTGTCAAGAACTCTTTGAAAACTGCACACTGGTTATCAAAGGAGACCATCCATCATCAATTGTTAAATTTTTCATAAACTTATCTGTGTTTTTCTAACTTTCTTGAATTTGCTTATTTCTATGAATCCCAACACTGCATATTTTCAAGCACAATGATCTTGTCTGTGCATTTTATGTTACCCCAATGGTCCTGGCCTGCAGTTCATATATCCCATAAATCGTCAAAATAGTTCTGGGTAAATGATCTCACTTTTTTGGAAGTCACTGATGATCCGGCAAGCTTTTCACTTGGCAGATGAAGACTCAATCCCTGGTGAAATAGGGAAAAAAGGAAATCAATTAGTCAGGGCAGAAGTCAATTACCTACATAAAGTGTGGCACTCATGTACTAATCTAGCTCAAGGCATAGTACTCCAAGAACAGTGACTTAGTTACTATCATTTGGGCAATATTTTATTTATAAAACTTTAAAATTCTAGTTATTAACCCTCCTACCATCGGTGCAATTTTTGAAACAACCCATTCAGGCCACTCCAATCCATTAGCTGTTGCCAGTGGCCTCCTATGGTTACCCGCCAGTTAAGGATCCCAGACTGCACTGCTTTTTGGGACCTTGCATGTCAGTTTGTGGAACTAAATGACACAAATGGGCCAAATCCTTCGTTCATGGAATACTCTGCCCTGGACTATAGTTTAGTACACGAGTGGCACACTTCATGTACGTAATAGACTTCTGTTATCACCCAGTTGTTTGGCTCATAAGTCTACATAAGGCATCTCGAACAAAAAACATTTTACACAAAGCGTGGGTAGAATATCGTATCCGACAGCCACTTTTTCTCATTCAATATAACCAATAATGTAATCTTACCTACCAAGTAAGGTGGAGAACATATGGATGATGATGGACATATACTTCAAATTATTCTAGGATATTCATGAAAAATCAGGCATTTTTGGTATACGACTTCCTCAGTCATGTCAGTCTGATCCTGTCAACTCCCCCGTTAGTGACCAACACAGTCATTGTACATGCGCAGTGGCAACTATAATAGGATCCTTTGATTTTCTGAAGGGGAGGATTTTTTTCGATGGAATCATTTTTTTTAACTGGTTAGTGGTTGCAAAAAAATTCCAAAAACCCTTAAAAAGTGGCGGTCGGATATGACATTCTTTCCGATCTAATATAAATTTGAACACTTTATTTCAAAATTTTACTAGGGTTTTCAGTTCGTACGTGCTTGACCGAAGCCCTCCACACGCACAGCGCAACAAAAAACATCAAAATGTTAAATCAATTTTTTTTACTACTTTTACCTGTCGAAATCTTACATGTAATATGATGGTTTAAGTTCTTTTGTCATTAAACAGGCAACGTATTCACTAGCTAAGCCTTTGGCTGACATCTTTAATTTGATATAAATATTGAGCATATTGGTTTAGGAATAATTTTTCACCTGAAAACCCTAATTTTACATTTTTTGGACTAAAAATGCCGGAAAGTTAACAATTTCTGATCTGTCAACTACTTTTTCATCCGTTCAAAATGGCTTCACACATTGACCCTTCAACTTTTGTTGAAATATCAAAGAATCTCAAGATAATACGAAATTTCAACGAGACCTCAAAACCGGGTCAAATGTCAAGTCAGGTCAAACCAGCAATCTGTCGGAGTCACAACCAAAAATTTGTCCTCAAAACCGCGCACATTTCTGGACAAATATCTCATCAATAATCTTGTGGATGGTCTTAAATTAAAGAGTAAGTATTATTCTACATAATCTGTGACTATTGTGGGAAGTTTTGGGACCATTTTGCTTCTATGGGTTCCAGAATTTCTTCTTTTTTTTTTTTACATGGTGGCACATAGGCAAATGTGTTAACTCGCATTTGGGTGTTAATCATGTTATACCTACATGTACTAAGCTTGGGCAATATCAATTTTTTTCACATATTTGATATATCGCGATTTTCGATAGTATCGCGATTATTTTTTTACATTCACACATGATTGCTTTACGCCTTTAGATTGCTTTAAAGGTTCTCGATACTGTAATCGAATAAAAAAGATATCGCGATATTTGATATTATCGTCTTATCGCCCAAGCTACCTACTTTAACCCTCCTATGCCCAGGCTGAAATTTGGCCCAGTCAGCACGGCACTCACAGACAGTCACTTGAGTATTTTTGGTTGCATTGCCAATTGGTAGGTCAAACCACAGAGTCACACAGAGCTGTGTATGAGTGCACTGCACAAAGTCAATGGGTTGGGAGTTACATACAAATTGTTAGTGTCTTTGGCCGGTTTGACCTCCTATCACAGCCACATGTGTTTGCATGTATTGGAGTGCACTGCACAAAGTCAATGGGTTAAGAGAGACATACACATTTTGAGTGTCTTTGACTTTGATTGAGTGTTAAACCTAGGCTATACAGGAGAAGGTATAGACCATGTCACTAAAATTTCAAATCCTTTTATTTCCCCAAATTGTGTGTCACACTTATATCTATATCTATAACGTAATATTATGTATATAATCGTAAAAGATATTATTTATCCGTATAATTTGTCACACAAATTCTTCATTTTGAAATACTCACCACGGGACGTGGGGAAACGAACTGCTTGACTTTCACTTTCAGTTCCCAAACTGTAAATGATATGACCGGCGCATGTTCGCTTGGGTACAGTGCAATCAACACAGGGGTCCAAACATTAAACTCTCAAAATACATATTAAAGTTTCCTTTTTTCATCAGTACTAGAAAGCCTCAGCCATCGAAATACACATAAAAATATTGATTTACACCTATTTTCTTTTAAAATGTGTTTCGGATGTTCCTGGGTCTATGGATATATATTCGGTAATATTCCCCTCCGAAAATAAATCACCCCCAAAATAAATAGATGCTAATTTCCAAAGTAATTCGGAAAAAATCCCTCCGCTTTATAGCAACATAGGACCATTTTAACGGGATTGTTTGGCCAAAATGATAAAAACGAGAATCCAATAAACTAAAGACATGAAATTATACCATATTTCCAAAATTCCTTCATCGACAGAAACAAGTTGTACACGCTGGTCCACCTGAACTCTCAGATCTCATTGGTTAATGACCACCATGTGACCTGCGGTCAACTCATTGTGTTTTTAGTAAACTTCTTCTTTCTGTTGTGATCGACCCCACCGTTGTTTAGTAATAGGAAGGAGATAAACCCAGGGAACAATTATTGAGGATTCTCAGAATCCCCATGGCCGGCCCACGGCGCGGCCACGCCGTGTACATACCATGTATATCACCAGCAGACGTATAGTTAGAATCATGAAGGGGCCGGGCCAGAATTCCTCAGTGGTAATATACACGGTCTGAAATGGGACGCTAGAAATATGGTAAATAATAATTTTTCAAAACGAATCGAGAGAATATCAAAGAGTGAAGTAATTTACCGCCATTCGTCATGTTTGTGGGTAGATTAAATTATAAAGTTTCACGACTTGTAACTTGTTAAAACATGTTTTAACGTTAGCAGACGACAATTATTGAATTAAGTACTTACCGTGCACAATTTAACGTTACGTTAAAGGAACAGTACCGTCACGATCAGAGCAGATTTCAACAGGCATCAGAATGCATAGAAGCGGTGTCCCGGTGACGTACGGCGGTGTAAGATAAACACAGTGGCTGAAAATTACTGGCCCATTTATGCACCAGCAACGGTAATATGACCTTATCATGTGCCGGGGTATTATTTTCAGTCACTGAGTTAATCTAAAAGTAAGTAGCCTAAAACTAGCACTCCAATTCCAATGCCCTGTTGATCATGACGCTATATTGCCCCTTTAATTGCTCAAAACTTTGACTAACTGTTACATTTTACTCTCTTCTGATTTGCATTATGAGCAAGTTTGTGATATCTGGGTAAATCTAAGTTAAGTGTTGGAAGGCTTACTTTGATCTTACATATATGATAATAATATTATTATTAACGCGACGTAAACATTAACAGTGCAAAACAATGGCTACCGTCCTTGTCTTAAATATTATGGGAAAGAATGTAGAATACAACTGCCACTATTCTATCCAAATATCACAAATATCACAAATATTTCTTTAAAAGATGATGCCTAACCACCAATTGTGCACACCATCTAAAGCATGTACGTTCATTGCTCAAAATCTCCCAAAATATCATTTCCAATCCTCACATGACTAAGTACTACACATTCCTCTCCTTAAATGTGTTCTCTGTCACTGTTGTAGAAAC
This sequence comes from Zoroaster sp. YZ-2022, assembly GCA_029582265.1. Taxonomy (NCBI): domain Eukaryota; kingdom Metazoa; phylum Echinodermata; class Asteroidea; order Forcipulatida; family Zoroasteridae; genus Zoroaster; species Zoroaster sp. YZ-2022. Next base: position 3,304,948 of record CM055835.1, on the reverse strand, counting down.
ACTCACCAGTGGATCCATTTGTAATTTGTTCAGTTGATAAAACTTAAGCATTTTTGCTAATCCAAAAGGATTATAATCATTAATGTCACAAAATTTGGTCCATCCAAAATGCTGACATCCAAAAACTGGACAGCAAGTTGGCAGAGTGTCGTCTAAAGTGAAAATATGTACACAAATTTACACAAATTAATTTTTTGGAATATATATTTTAGGATCATACATTTTTTAAATTAATTTTTGAGTTGTGTTCATATTTTTCTTGCAGTTTTGCCAGAAACGTTTGCCTTTTTATGTTGAAAAAGTTAGAAAAATATTCCAAAAATGTTTTTATTTTCTTTAATTAATGTACAACAAAAGCTAGTAAAAACCTTGGTTCCTTTAGTATATAAACATTGTTTATCAAATCCACAAGTGGAAAAGAATGTGCACCAACATCAACAGCACTTAAAACCTCTCCTTTTTATTGTTTTAAAGGACTTAAACAATAGAAATTTGTTATAATTTAATAAATTGCACAACTAATTTGTCTATAATATAATAATGACAATTTAAATATTCATGAGCAAATCATTAATGTCACAGCAGGATATGATGTAACATCAACATTAATTTGTGCATAAAAGTTCACTGAATTCCTCATCTTTTCAAAAGTCAGATTTCATCAATGTTTGTGATTTCTTGTTAACTGTTTGGTTACCAATTAGTAAACTTATTGATGTAACCATTGTTTTATTTGGCAAGGTTTGGGGTTTTGATTTTGTGCACTTTCAGTGCTGCTGTGACACTGAGCTCCTGGTGTATTCTCACAAAACAGTGCCCTTACGTGTCAAGGATAAGCATGATAATTTTCACTTTATGTCCTTTTTATTTAACTTGTCCAGAGGCATGGATTATCCCATATTTTCTAAAATATGTACTATGTATACATGTATATATACATACTTTTTACAAAACAATTTTACGATAACAGTGCATTTTTAAATTTTATTATTATTATCATTTGTTTGTATATTTAATAGGCTACTGGTTTGGACCAAGCTCTAGGAATGGGTCTTGTGACGTTGGCTGGTGTCATATTTTCCTACTACACAATCTGGGTAATTTTACTGGTAAGAACCATTTGTAAACCCAATTGACCAGTTGCCATGCATCAAATGATGACCAATCATATTGCATGTTAAGCATCATGTGACCACTCAGATGTACGTAAGACAAAGAAAGGAAAGTGGCGAAGATTATCTGTTTTATATGTAGGCTTGTTGACACGCACTCAAAACATAGTGTACATAATATTAATATTTCATTAAATGAAGACAAGAATGCACATAGTGTATTGCTGCTATAACCTGTGTGGATAGAGATGGATGTTGTGTTTGATAGCCACTGTAGCGCAGAGTACAACAGCACAGAGCTGTATACTGTAAATTGACAAACGTTTATTATTGTTTAAAAAAGACAAATTTGTTAGGGAGACTGACAAAATAGGGCAAGTTGGTTCAGTACGGGTACCCAAAGGTCTCTGGTTCAAATCTGGTTCAAATCCCACTAAGTAAATTTGATTTATGTTCCTATTCAGTATCCCTTGTGGTTTATTTGATAATATATTTGTGTACATGTGAATGTGTACAGTTTATCTGTACATATGTTTTATACGTACATCGTACCGGTTATTCTCAGATTCAAATAACTTACAAGCCACATCCTGAAAATAGGTGGGTTTTTTTTTGTTATGCCGGATACCAAGATTTTGGGCAAACTGGTCACATTGTACTCATTTATATAGGGTCCATAGACCCCCACCAATTATCTGGGGTCCCGTAGACCCCCACCATATACCTGAGGCCCGTAGATCCCCATCAATTACCTTAGGTCTGCCCCCATCAATTACCTGGGGTCCACCAATTACATGGGGGTACGAAGACCTTGACCATTTACCTGGGGAACAAGACCCCCCACTGTACTAATAACTAGGGGAAATTATTTTCCCACATTGCAAATCCACCGTCAGATTTTTCACTGAACAAATAGTGAAAAGTACATTTAATGACATATAGAGCAAGATGGAGAAACTGCTTGATCAATGCAGTGTCACTGAATACCAACAATTAACAGTTTCATAATACAACCTGAATAATTGATACTTGTTCCCAAACAATACTGTGAATTTCTACTAGTGACATATCTGGTTAGAAATAGCCCCGGCCAGTGAAACATCCAGGAACTATTACAATTGTTTGTTAAATGTGGACATCACTGTAATGTACATACATGTATGCAATCACAAAATTGTTACCAGAAAACCTATTAATAACTTGCTATTGGCTGTCTATCCCATTACTTTAAGCCAGAACTAGGCCTATGCGAGAAAATGGTTGGCGAACAGGGGATGGAGCAGGGACAAATTTTTCAAAATTGAAACCAGAAAAGAACCTTTCTCTTTGAAGGTCTGTGACAAAATGACCTGTGCATACATTTGAAAAGCAAAAAAAAAAAGAGCATCCCCCAGATACAGACCTAACCCTCCCATTGGCTACAAGTTGTTGCTGTCCCCCACTCATTGGCTTGTGCCCTGCTAAACTTAGCATAATATTTGCATACGTGTACCTAGCCATTGCCTAATATGGTAATAACTCCAGACAAATTAGGCTTACAGGGTCAACAAACTTTTAAACCAAAACTGCCATTGACAGTGTATGAGGTCTTTGGACCATTTTAACATGCACAAATATCAAATGATTAAAAAAACAACAGGCTTTCCTGTGCATATAATGTATTTTACTATTATAAGAGGTAAAATGTCTTATTGCAACACATGGGGAAATACAAACTAAAAATCAGACAATGTGCAAAGTAAAGTGCACATACAATGTTATAATAAATGTTATTTACAAATTTGAGTACCAAATTACCAAATCACTTTCATAGTATTCTTTTCATTTCATTCATTTCAATGCTGCCCTTGCATTGCATTGGGTATACATTATTTATATCATATTGAGGTAAATTACAAATTAAGCAAGTTAGATCAGGAATTAAATAACACTGAATGCAATAAAATACATCAAAGATATAACCTATTGACAGACATATACGAGTAGATTGTAAAAACTACAGTATGTCACTCACAAACAGGGGTTTACATTGTGTTCTTGAAGTTTTCTTGTAAATATAGTGAGTGATATCTTAATGAAGTCATTTAAACTATTCCAGTACACAACACCATGTTGAACAAGATTATGTTTCTGTTGAAACAGGAAAAAAAAGGTTTTTTTTAAGTACTTTAATTAATACACATATATGAGAAAGGAAAGTACAAGCTTAATAATTCATGTTCATGTATTTGTACATTAACTTTAAACCTTGATGAACTTGTGCAATGCATGCTTTATCCCCTCCCAGCCCCTCCCTGCCCTCCTCCTCCCTCCTCCTCCTCCCTCCCTCCTCCCTCCCTCCTCCCTCCTCCTCCCTCCCCTCCAAAATATACAAACTATGGTGGCTAAGAGAGGGCTCACAAATCGGGCAAACGTTCGTACCCTATGTGAAAAAGTCGTTTAAAGCTAGCACAGCACGGCAGAATTCCAATTGATCAAGCAATTTTGGCAAAATAAAAAAATTAAAAATGCCGACGCGCGGGTCTGAGGCGACGCGTGCGGAGACTTTTTTTCTTTAGGCCGAAACACCTGTCCGACTTGTGAACCTCTTGAAATTAGTTGCTCCTGTAACGATTGTCATACGTATCGGGCACACAACAACAGATACGCAGCAGATAAAACTAGCTGTCTGTGTGCGCCAGACTGGCCTTCAAGCTAGCTAGCTGGCAATGTGCCAAAGTGTACATGTAGACCTACGCGATGCGCTGGGATGAGGCCTACCCTGGGGAAATTATCACTGTTCTTTCTATCAACAATTGCCAATTCGGTATAGCAATACTTCAACTACTGTAAGGGTACCCCCCGTTGACAAGAACGTATACATATCCAGGTTGGCAAAGGGGGAAACAACAACCTAAAATGTGAAGAAAAAAAATGGAGTTTTTGTACATGGTTTTCAAAAAGAAGGGGCTATGCTTTTTGTCAACGATACCCCCTTGTCCAAAATTCCTGGCTACGTCTGTGACCAGTGGCGTATAACATTGTCAAAAGTTTGGCAGTGGGGTCGATTTAAAACATAATTTTCCAGTGACCACCATTTTCCGGTCACGGACCACCTCAAAACGTGCCCCTGTGTTAATCCCCTAGTTTACCCTTCCAAAAAAAATTAATGTATCAATTTTAAGGGAAAGTACAAGTAACCTGTTGTGCTCATGTTTTTAATTTAAAAAAACCTTCTACATGGTTTTTATGTTTTAAAATAAGTTGCCCGGCCGGTGGCCATTTGGTATATGTGTATCAACTTAACATTGAGTAAGTTTTGAGATAAATTGTTTAATAATCTTGTAATTATAAATGTTGTATTGTTCCCTAATGCTAAAAAATGAAAAATCTCCGGTTTCTGGTCTCCGCGCGCGTCGCCTCGGACCCCGCGTGCGTCGGCATTTTCAATTTTCTCTTTGCCGACTGAGCTGAAACTGTATGGTGTTTCTAAGCATGGAGGAAGGAAACCTTCCTCCATGTTCTCTAAGCAATGAACATTTGCCTAGTTGTTCTGTTATCAGTTATTTGGGTGTAGTGTCAGTCGGCAAATTGGCTTCCACCCCTAAAGAAAATGCCTTCGCTACGCCCATGGTCGGTTGTGTTATAGTTAATAACAAAAATCCCCGCCTCTAAAATTAAACGGTGCATTCAATTATTAAGATTGCCCCTCTACTATACCCTTTTCGTCTAGTAGAACAGTCCTATTGTTACCTGTCACGTACTTGCTTTTGTATGTACCGTACCTGTACCTGTAACCAAGCTATAGCCCAGGTTTTCATATTAACAAGATGGCGCTTTGGGGGAGTTATATGCAGATAACTCAGTAACGTTACAAAGTGACTAAAAATTCAAAGGTATGTTTTATAAAGTTTATATTCTGTTTTGCACTTTTCGCATTTCATGCACAGAAGACCAGTGCCGTCGGTTTCACCATGGAAGAGTCACTTTCCAGTGCTCAGAACTAGAAATTATTAAACAGTTTGCCCGGTCATGACTGGGTCCGTGAAGAATGGAAATTTTTCCGTGATGTTTATTGTTGGTGATGACGTGATGTGCATACAAAGTATAGGCCCCTAGTATCTATTTAAATTTGGTTTTAGTGGTCAACAAGGAAAGAATGTCAAACCCATCCGCCACTTGTGCACAATGTCTATGAATGTTTTTTTAGCAGACATCTAACTGAATGCAGTGATGTCAACTTTGTGCCAACTTTAAAAATATTTCTGCCACTGCAATGTTGTATGCGGAAAAGTAATAATAACATTAATTGTGGGCGTATTTGAGCAGTTTATGACTTGGAATGAATTACCATTGATGCATATTTCATTTGTAAAAATATATATGGATGCTTATACATATAATTAACAGTTTAATTACACACGACAACTTTAATGGTTCTATGCACTTGGTTTAACTTGTTGGTGTTGCACTATTTTTTCCTACTAGGAAGGTTGTCTTGACTGGTGGTTGATGAGTGGAGGCATAGTAGTGAACAAACACTTCAAGATTTTTGTGGAGCTCAGGTATGGTCAAGTTCCTACTCTACTCTTTATAGCTGACAAATATTAATAATTAATTATAAAATATATATGTAATTATGTTGCTAAAATTAACAAAAGGAAGAAAACAAGACAACAGTAAAGAAACAATCCTATCCTACTCTCAAAACTTTTGCAAAAATCATACTAAGTTAATAAATCATGATATCTTACCTTAAATATAAATTATTACATCTAATTAATAAATCAAACATGAAAAAAAAAATTGGTTTTTTTATGATGGCAAAAATTAAAAAAACTTTAAATATAAATAATTATAATACAACAATAATTATTGTTATTTATTACATGGAGCCTTTTAAATGAACAGTAAAAGAATTTAGTAAAATACAATAAAATTTATTAAAATAAAATAATGCCTTGCCAAAATGCTGCATCGTTTTTCTGGTACGCTGACGTCATCAATGTGGAAGTTTTTATTGCCAATAAAAGCGGGGCACACATGAATCCTAATCATAATTCAATCAATCAGTTGTAATTTGTTTGCTCAATACTACAAACAGAAACATGACGACAGAGGTTTCAACTCAGTCGACCCTACCATCACATACCCAGGGAGGTCGGTTTGCGACTCTGATTGGGAAAGCCTATCAGGAATGGAGTTATCGTGGAATCGTTGAAATCAAGGGGAATCACAGACTCTACAAGATATCCCGCTGTATACAGATGGGGATACGAGAGTGCATTGACCCTCATCCCAAATATGAGGTAAGTGGACATCCAAATGGTCAAGAGGTACAGAGAGTAACTTTGGTGGATGTGGGCAAGATAGAGTGGAAGGGGTGATGATTGTCATCAGTCACGTACGTCTTGAAAATGTTAATTGTACCAGGCCTGTGATTTCTCAGGATTTTTCATGATTTCAGGATTTTGTACAAATCTTCCTTTGCCTCAAAATCTTGAAAGAAGCGAAGTAGCCACCAAGGAAAGAAAGAAGTAGCCTGCATTGTGTCCAGACCTCTAGTTTCTTGTTTGTGGGGATGTGTAGAGTCTGTAAATTGTCCAAAATTAAACATCCAGGAGGTTAAGGGGGCTTTTTCCTCAAGACCAAGGGAGAGACCCAGGTCTGTTACCCTTTTTTCAGGATTTGTTACTTTTGTCAAATCACACTCCTGTTTTACAGCAGACATTCGAGAGCAGAGACTGGGTGATAATGAGGGAATACAAATTGAGCACCACTAGCTGGGTGTAGGAGAGTTACAACAAATTGTCTTCTTGTAAATCTTCCTGTAATGTAACTTTAAAAAGTACATTTTATTCAAGAAGCACCCCCTCCATGGCCCCCCCTCCATGCCTCCCCCTCCATGGCACCCCCCCCCCCTCCATGGCCCCCCCTCCCCCCATTTTCAAACCAGCATACAGACCTTTTTGGAAGAGATCTGAAAATTAATTCAGTTATTTCAACATTTTTTCACATGAGAATGTCTTCACTTTGAGTTATCTTCACTAGGTTTAAAGGGACTATGACCTTATCATGTGGGGTATTATTTTCATTCACCGAGTTCATCTTAAACTTGCACTCCGATTCCATGCCCTGTTGATCATGAAGTTTCACACAGGTTGGTATCCTGTTTATATCTCTTGGTTCATATCAAATATGGATGCATGTATTTCCACATGTTTTATCAAAAGTGTACATTGCCTTGAAATATTTTCATATTAACTTTTGTCCACACAGGAAAGAATAAAAGTTCATGATGATGACTACCGAGAAGAAATAATCAAAACTCTCTATGAAAATGATGTTAAAAAGGTAATTGAAGATTTGATGCCTAAACTAAGAGTATACAATGTGTAATTCAAAAATAATGGTAGTAATCTTCCCTGAAATATGAATACGGAAAATCTGAATGCATTCTCTCAACCCAATGTAAAAAGCTGAAATTTTCAGGTTGGTTGTTCAAAATTGTATATCCGGATTCAAAGAGATTGTATAACATTCATAGAAGCACTTTTGGCAACATTACCAATGATGTACATTCTTCTTAATTTGCATATGATGGAAAGACCTTAGGAATTAGGAATTTAATATGTGTATATTCTGCATCTATGTCATGGGGGTGGCATTCATATTCTGGATTTTCTCTGGCCACTGTGAACATACCCCATTTTTGAATAAATTTACCAAAAACAAAAACCCTCAAAAAGCTCTGATGACACATATTCTGGATTATCTCCATGTACAGTGATTGTTAATCACACAATGAAATGAGCTGAAATCTTTCCATGTTGGTTTCTGTACATATTTCTTGATTCTTATAAAGTATGAATGCATTTACAGACATTAGTTGGTTTCTATACATATTTCTTGATTCTTATAAAGTATGAATGCATTTACAGACATTAGTTGGTTTCTGTACATATTTCTTGATTCTTATAAAGTGTGGATGCATTTACAGACATTGGTTGGTTTCTATACACATTTCTTGATTCTTATAAAGTATGGATGCATTTACAGACATTAGTTGGTTTCTGTACATATTTCTTGATTCTTATGAAGTATGAATGCATTTACAGACATTGGTTGGTTTCTATACATATTTCTTGATTCTTATAAAGTATGGATGCATTTACAGACATTAGTTGGTTTCTGTACATATTTCTTGATTCTTATAAAGTGTGGATGCATTTACAGACATTAGTTGGTTTCTGTACATATTTCTTGATTCTTATAAAGTGTGGATGCATTTACAGACATTGGTTGGTTTCTATACGTATCTCTTGATTATTATAAAGTGTGGATGCATTTACAGACATTGGTTGGTTTCTATACATATCTCTTGATTCTTATAAAGTATAGATGCATTTACAGACATTGGTTGGTTTCTGTACACATCTCTTGATTCTTATAAAGCATGGATGCATTTATAGACATTGGTTGGTTTCTATTAGGCTTGGGCGGTTCCACAATTTCTGGAGCAGGTTTGGTTAAAAAAAAAAACTTGGTTCCGAGTCGGAACCAGTTCCAAGAGATTCAAAGAAAAACAAGGATTAAAGAAAATAATAAAACATACGGTCTATTCAAACTTCGTTGCGCTCTAATACGAAGGAGTTTCAATTTTCAACAGCAAATGCAGTGATGATAATGTTGTTTAATTTCAAATATGTTTCAGAAACTTTAAGGAAACTTTATGGAAACGTTAAGCTAAGTTTTTAGACTTAGAGATTTGTTTCCATTATCCTACCGTTAGCAAGCAACGTTACAAGCCGTGCTGTACATGCCATGGCTTTGCACATGCTTCAGGGGTTGGAGCAATTGTACCACCCCCTATACACAAGGTACCGTACTGCCGTCCATGCGTATTGAAAGTTCAGGGGTTGGAGCACTTGTACCACCCCCTATACACAAGGTACCGTACTGCCGTCCATGCGTATTGAAAGTACATTAAGAACACTAGCAACATGACTAACTTAGTCACAAGATTATCCATATTACGGGGCCACCTTGATCATTCCACTTCTCAAGACACGTGCTGTCAACATTTTTAACATCTCCATGACCAAAGTATCCATGTTACTGGGCCAATTTATAAACAGGGGTTGGAGCAATTAAGCAATTGTACCACCCCTATACACAAGGTACCGTACTACCATCTATGCCGTATTGAAAGTACATAAAGAACACTAGCAACATGACTTAACTTCGTCACAAGTTTGCCATATTACGGGGCCACCTTGATCACTCCACTTCTCAAGACACGTGCTGTCAATATTTTTAACAACATCTCCATGGGGCCAATTTATAAACAACTCAGTGACATAGAATGTATACTACTAATGCACAGACATTGCGGTTTGCGGTGTGTGTGGCGCCTTCACAAGTTTGCTGCAGTCTAGAGTTACATTTTTTCGGTCGCACACCAAAGAGAATCGGGTATTTTGTCTGGAGCCGGTTCTCGGCTCAAGAGTTTGAGCTCAGACAACCGGGTATTTCAATTGGAGCCGAGTTGGTTCTCAGAGTCAGGTGTTTTGCCGGAGCCGGCTCTGGGACTCGGGTATTTTACTAGAGCCATGGCTCTGGGAACTGGGTATTTGAAGGACTCGGTTCCGGAACCGACTCTTGCAGGTACCCGGTTCTTTAAAAGAGTGGAACTGCAGTTCCGATTCTCAATTTGGAATTGGGTAGAACCGGGTACCCGCCGGAACCGCCCAAGCCTTGTTTTTATACATATCTCTTGATTCTTATAAAGTATGGATGCATTTACAGACATTGGTTGGTTTCTATACATATCTCTTGATTCTTATAAAGTATGGATGCATTTACAGACATTGGTTGGTTTCTATACATATCTCTTGATTCTTATAAAGTGTGGATGCATTTACAGACATTGGTTGGTTTCTGTACATCTCTCTTGATTCTTATAAAGTGTGGATGCATTTACAGACATTGGTTGGTTTCTATACATATCTCTTGATTCTTATAAAGTGTGGATGCATTTACAGACATTGGTTGGTTTCTGTACATCTCTCTTGATTCTTATAAAGTGTGGATGCATTTACAGACATTGGTTGGTTTCTATACATTTACAGACATTGGTTGGTTTCTATACATATCTCTTGATTCTTATAAAGTATGGATGCATTTACAGACATTGGTTGGTTTCTGTACATATCTCTTGATTCTTACAAAGTATGGATGCATTTACAGACATTGGTTGGTTTCTGTACATATCTCTTGATTCTCAGAAAGTATGGATGCATTTACAGACATTGGTTGGTTTCTATACATATCTCTTGATTCTTATAAAGTATGGATGCATTTACAGACATTGGTTGGTTTCTATACATATCTCTTGATTCTTATAAAGTATGGATGCATTTACAGACATTGGTTGGTTTCTATACATATCTCTTGATTCTTATAAAGTGTGGATGCATTTACAGACATTGGTTGGTTTCTGTACATCTCTCTTGATTCTTATAAAGTGTGGATGCATTTACAGACATTGGTTGGTTTCTGTACATCTCTCTTGATTCTTATAAAGTATGGATGCATTTACAGACATTGGTTGGTTTCTATACATATCTCTTGATTCTTATAAAGTGTGGATGCATTTACAGACATTGGTTGGTTTCTGTACATCTCTCTTGATTCTTATAAAGTGTGGATGCATTTACAGACATTGGTTGGTTTCTATACATATCTCTTGATTCTTATAAAGTGTGGATGCATTTACAGACATTGGTTGGTTTCTATACATATCTCTTGATTCTTATAAAGTATGGATGCATTTACAGACATTGGTTGGTTTCTATACATTTACAGACATTGGTTGGTTTCTATACATATCTCTTGATTCTTATAAAGTATGGATGCATTTACAGACATTGGTTGGTTTCTGTACATATCTCTTGATTCTTAGAAAGTATGGATGCATTTACAGACATTGGTTGGTTTCTGTACATATCTCTTGATTCTTAGAAAGTATGGATGCATTTACAGACATTGGTTGGTTTCTATACATATCTCTTGATTCTTATAAAGTATGGATGCATTTACAGACATTGGTTGGTTTCTATACATATCTCTTGATTCTTATAAAGTATGGATGCATTTACAGACATTGGTTGGTTTCTATACATATCTCTTGATTCTTATAAAGTGTGGATGCATTTACAGACATTGGTTGGTTTCTGTACATCTCTCTTGATTCTTATAAAGTATGGATGCATTTACAGACATTGGTTGGTTTCTGTACATATCTCTTGATTCTTATAAAGTATGGATGCATTTACAGACATTTTACCCATGGTATACAATCACTTTAATATCTTCTCATCATCTCTTTGCATATTGTTTGTCTGTTGTTTGTCTGTTTATTTGCTCAATTAGTTGGTAGGATGACTGTACTTATGTTTGTGTTAATTGTTGACTTATTATTATATCGTATTTATCTCTTCCTAGCATTTTGAATTTCGATGCTACGCCCCCAAGGTGTTTTCTTCCATCCGTGGTCGAGTTAGAATAACTGAATCTGAGTATCTAGAGTCCTTGTCCCCCTCATACCCACCTGTACATTGTCTGGAGTTTATCACTGCCTCAAAGAGTGGAATGACCTTCTTTCTGTGGTAAGCTGAAAGAGCTTCAATAAATATTAAAGATGTTTTTCACTATTTTTACAGGCTTTTTTTCATCAGAACATTGCTATTTTACTAGATGACGTGAGTACAAATGCTGTATTTAAAAATGACACATTTCTCAAAATAGTAAAATTATAGGAAATTATCGATGTTCAAATGAAAACAGAAATTTCCGGAGATTGGCAGTAAAACACAGGCGATACATCTTTAATTTTTACAGCTGTTTTTTCTAGTCTAGTTTTGGTTGTTGAATTTCAAAAACAAACTAAATAAGACAACCTTTTGTTTTCCCAGGGTGACTTTGTTTACTCTTTTGTTTGTATGTATTTTTTTGTTTCGTTCTGACAGCAATAACAAAGCCTTCATCATGAAGACGGAACGTTGCACAGATATTTGTTTCTTGAGGAAGAATTTCCTACAGCGTCTTGTGAGGCACTTTGATGAGTTCCCTCATTCATTACTGGTCAAAATTGTTGGTTGTTATTTCATCAAACTAAGTGGCAGTAAAGGGGTAAGTTTTTCATAAAAAAGTACTTTCCAGACCCCTACAGGATCTTGGTTGATTGTTTTTTACATTCAGCAACTTGGTTAGGGTTTAATTAGTGTTTTTAAATATGAAAACTTATTTCATTAATGGGAGGTACAATTGCCAGATTATCCAATTAACAAATTATTATCATAAAGCTCACTTGATGTAAAGTTGGTACAAGTAATCATTTTCAGAAATGATTCCATCTTAGCTGCAAATAGGAACTGATTTTTATTTTTTGTTTCATTTCAAAAATGTTTTGTGCACAAAAGTTGAGTGTATTCCGCACAAGTCAATTCTCTAAATTTTGTGTGTTGTCATATTAACCAGAGTATTTGTTAACCAGTCAGTAATTGTTTAGAGGGAAACCACCATTTTCTTACATGTTGTTAATCTTTTGGGGTTTTGTTTTGTACACTTTCAGTGTTGCTGTGACACTGAGTTCCTATTTTGGATTTAAATAATACTGCCCTCTTGTGTTAAGCATTTTAAACTGTACTTTAAATATTCACTTTATAAAAGCTAGATTTCCAATTTTGTTAAAACAGTCTAGAGTCATATTTCAAAAACCATTTAATGGTGCAGAATTATCACGATCAAGAGTGCTAGTTTTAGAAACTTAAAGGGATAATATCGTCGTGATCAACAGGGCATGGAATCGGAGTGCTGGTTTTAGATGAACTCGGTGACTGAAAATAATACCCCACATTTCAGAAAAGTGCAAATTCCGTTTTCAAAAATCTTAAATTCCGTTTCAGGCTGAAAAATTCCGTTTCACATTTTTTCAATACATCTAGTGCATTTAAACATACACCCTGTATACAGACAGTACATAAAATTGTAAATGTGAAAGGATAATGCATTGTTTAATAATTAACTAGCAAAGGGTCACAGTTTTATGCTAGAAATGTGTCTTATTGCCAGTTGTTTATCAACGGCCGATCTATTTACAGACGTATTATTTAACTTCCTCAGTCATTAATACTGCACCACCACCGCCACCACACACACATAAGAAACATGCAACAGCCGTATACGCCACGACGTCACACACATCACATGATTGTTGTAGCCTGAGCGAAATTTATGTCCGCCATTTTTTTCACGTTAACTAGTGTCAAAATAGGATAGTTTACGGTAGGTTTTTGGACCTGTATAAGTGAATAAGCACAACATACATTTCACTAGAGCCAAAGTTAGATATAAAAGAATGGTTGATGATTGAACGGAGAAAAATAAACCTGCCGATGTTGCAAAAGACACCTGCGAGAGCGTACCGTAAGTGTGATGATTTTCACCCGTGCGCTGACCGAAAGCTACGGCGTACATCTAACTACATGTCGGGTCTCCCCCATGTCTGTCACGCTCGCTAACGGTGATTCGTAACATGATTTGTTGCTCTAATCTTGCCAACGCGCATTTGTTATGTGGCTAATCTGTTGAATCTGGTTGAATTAATCATCAACAATTCGTTTTGGACCAATAAATTTTACAAAATTATGTTTTTTATCAATAAAATTGCAGAAGTTATTTCCTTCAGATTCAAATCCCGTTTTCCGTTTCGAGGAGCAAATTCCGCGAATTCCGTCTGTTTTCCGCGATCGCGGAAAATCATTGGCCCTACACATGATACGGTCATATTACTTTTGCTGCTGCATAAATGAGCCAGTAATTTTCAGTCACTGTGTTCATCTTAAACTGGGACATCGATTCCATGCCCTGTTGAAAGTCGGCTCTGATCGTGACAATATTGTCCCTTTAAGCATTGCTGCATTACTTTACAAAATTAGTTACAATGTTGACTTTCTGACATTGTATTTGTTTTCTTATGCTCTTTCAAATGAGACCACTGCCAACAGAATGAAGTGTATTTGAACTTAAACTTCAAACCAAATAGGCTTTGGGAAATAATTTACTCATTTTGAGTACAGTTAATGCCAAATAGTGTATTCTGCTTTAACCCTTCTATACTCAGTACAATTTGCCTTTGAGTTGACTGACCATTCAATACTAGATTACTTTGTTTGTGAATGTTGGAGTAACTGTGCAGAACAAACTAATATGTACAGTTTAGATGCATTTACCACACAGTACAATTTGGCAAGTATTACACATGCTGGCATAATACATTTATATTGAATGATCAATCAGTAGGAGGATCTTAAACCAAAAAAGTCATTCAAATTACTCAGCTCTAAATATATAATTTTATAATCCTGTTCTGCAGAATTTTTCAGATTGTTTTGGACAATGATTTTGACTAATTCTTGTAATGTTTTATTTCTATTTCAGATGTATTTTACAGTAATGCAAAGTGTGTTCTACCCAGATGACCGTATCACAGAGAGGTAATTTAAAGGGAATATCTAATCTTTATAATAAACTACACAAACAATGTAGCTCTCAACATTTCTTACCAAATGTCATTAGGCCAATTTTACTTTTATAAGCTTTTCTTAAAAAATGGTGCGATGAGTGATACTAATGCGTTAATCAAATCGAGGGTGTGAACAAACCCCCTTTTTTGTTTAATTTATATTTATTTATTTTTGAGAGAGGGGCAGAGATTCCAGTTCTTTTATTTTAAAGACAACATTGGTAATTACCAGATTATCAAATTAACGAGTCATTATCTCAAAACTTACTTGGTGAAAGTTTGTACATGTCATCTTGAGATACTATTCCATCTGAAAGGCTTTTGTCTTGGATAAAAAAAGGATTGTTATGTTGAATTTAGAAAAGGTTGCCATCCAGGAACTTTTTGTCAAATATAAAAACAAAACGACAAACGTAACAATTTAAGTAAGACTAATTGCGGTGACACCATGTGAAATTCTCAATTGAGTAGTAATTAGAATTGGAGGTTACAACTCGACTTTTCGATCAGTATGCTCTGATCGTCCTCAGGAGGACATTCTCCTGAGGACGATCAGAGCATACTGATCGAAATGTCGAGTTGTAAACTCCAGTTCTTTTGAGAACTAATTACTACTCAATTGAGAATTTCACCATCCTCTTCACCATCCTCTTATCCTCTTCACCATCCTCTTATCCTCTTCACCATGCAAAGCTACAAGTTTTACTTGTAACAATTTGTTGTTGTTTCCTCAAAAATGTGAGTACCAATTGTTTTATGATATATTTCAGTCTTGAAAACTAGAGGATTTAAATAAATATAAATTTAAGTGTTTAACCAGAGTTGCACCATCTCTTCAAAGGGGCAGTATTGTCACAATCAACAGGGCATGGAATCAGAGTGCTAGTTTTAGATTAACTCAGTGACTGAAAATAATACCCCACATGATAATGTCATATTACCGATGCTGCTGCATAAATGAGCCAGTATATTTCAGTCACTGTGTTCATCTCAAACAGAACACCAATTCCATGCCCTGTTGAAAGTCTGCGCTGATCATGACGATACTGTCCCTTTAAAATATCTATTTGTAATAGTGATGTAAAAATCTGAATTAATGTATAAAAATGAACTCCTTGTATATAATCCTGGTGACAAATAAGTCATTTCTGTCTGGATGCACAGGCAAGTTTTAGCTAAGTTATACAGATCAACAATTCTAAACTTGAATTAATCTATCACCGTGTACCTTATCTATGATAGATAATTGATGACTTGTCTTATTTTATATCAGATATGACTTGAAAGGATGTTCAGCTGGTCGATACGTCAAACCATTACAGGAAGAAAGCAAGGAAGTTATTGTCCTCAAGGATAATAACTTTGAAGGAATCAAAATCCAAATAGGTCAGTAGAAATATCACTTTTTTGTTATTGAAATTTGAAGCTTTGCATGGTGGAAGTATAATTTAAGGAAGATATAAATTCTCTGATGAGTTGAAAAGAATGTGATGATTCTGGAAAGGATCACTGGTTTGTAAGAGTCATGTTCATTAAAGTGATTCATGGCTGCAATATACATAAACTGGTATAAATCATGGCTGCTGATACATAAACTGGGAGCCAAGAGTCATGTTAGGTATAACCAAATGTTCATTGTAGCAGTGTTCATTATAGTGATTCATGGCTGCAATGCTGATACATAAACTGGGAGCCAAGAGTCATGTTCGGTATAACCAAATGTTCATTATAGTGGTGTTCATTATAGTGATTCATGGCTGCAATGCTGATACATAAACTGGGAGCCAAGAGTCATGTTCGGTATAACCAAATGTTCATTATAGTGGTGTTCATTATAGTGATTCATGGCTGCAATGCTGATACATAAACTGGGAGCCAAGAGTCATGTTAGGTATAACCAAATGTTCATTGTAGCAGTGTTCATTATAGTGATTCATGGCTTCAATGCTGATACATAAACTGGGAGCTAAGAGTCATGTTAAGTATAACCAAATGTTCATTGTAGCAGTGTTCATTATAGTGATTCATGGCTTCAATGCTGATACATAAACTGGGAGCCAAGAGTCATGTTCGGTATAACCAAATGTTCATTGTAGCAGTGTTCATTATAGTGATTCATGGCTGCAATGCTGATACATAAACTGGGAGCCAAGAGTCATGTTCGGTATAACCAAATGTTCATTATAGTGGTGTTCATTATAGTGATTCATGGCTTCAATGCTGATACATAAACTGGGAGCCAAGAGTCATGTTCGGTATAACCAAATGTTCATTATAGTGGTGTTCATTATAGTGATTCATGGCTTCAATGCTGATACATAAACTGGGAGCTAAGAGTCATGTTAAGTATAACCAAATGTTCATTGTAGCAGTGTTCATTATAGTGATTCATGGCTTCAATGCTGATACATAAACTGGGAGCCAAGAGTCATGTTCGGTATAAGGGTCAATCCGAGATAATAGGGGTATTTCATATAACACAGAAGTTCAAAAATCAAGTTGCTGGTTTGACATTCATTTGTTCACATTGGTTACTCTCGACCCTAAATGATATAATACTGATCAAGAAAAGATAAGTTTTTACTACACAGAAATGTTATAGTCTGTCAAAGTTATGAAATCATGGAGGATAACGCTACGAACGGGGACGGAAACGGGCACACAGAAGGTAAATAACAAATTTAATATAGCATCAAGTCTCGGTATTATTCGTCACATTTTGACATTCTACAATGATGAAAAGGCATACATAGTAGTGGATGTGGTTTATGGCGACACAATCATCCAAATGTTCCAGTGGATAGCATGTATTAAGTATGTTGCTGTGTGAAAAAAAAATAACTGTTTATTCGTGTCAAGCACATCTTAAAACTTTTCCTAAATCAACACCATATATCTGAGAGACACATTAAATTAAAATTTTGCCATAACGCACTATTGTTTTCTCCAAATAACACTTGGAATCTTTGCTTTCCCATTGAGGATGAATGGTAACGTTGGTAACGGGACAGATTATCAATATGACACCCCTCCTTTGTCTAATTGTACATGTTACTTTTTAAATTGTTAAACATAGCAATTAAATGAAAGAAATGAAGTAATATTCCATTGAAATTAAGTGTTATTTCATTTGTTGTTGCTCTCATTCTTGCAATTATGGTAACGTTGATAACGGGACAGATTATCAATATCAGATCCCCTCCTTGTGGTAGTTGTGCACATATTACAATTACATTGGTAAACATATCAATTAAATAAGAGGAATGCAGTGATATTTCATAGAAATTAAGT
Organism: Zoroaster sp. YZ-2022; assembly: GCA_029582265.1. NCBI lineage: Eukaryota > Metazoa > Echinodermata > Asteroidea > Forcipulatida > Zoroasteridae > Zoroaster > Zoroaster sp. YZ-2022. Next base: position 3,286,978 of record CM055835.1, on the reverse strand, counting down.
GTTATTCCATTTGTTATTTCTCTCATTCTTGCAATGGTGGTAACGTTGGTAACAGGGACGGAAGTTCTCATCACAAATGTCATTGTCGTAGCCGTTACTCATGACTTAATAAAATACAAACAGGAAGGTATTCAACTGCTTCTTTCCTCACATTGAGCTGTAACATTAAACACAAATATGTACACATGAAGTCAATAACGACCCTGCCTTCCACAACTTTACTTCTGTTTCTAAGTTTGTGAACTACAGAGAACATTTGAACAAGTTACAGGACTAAATGTTTTGAAGTTAACACTGTAAATGTGAATGGGAATTTTTCAGAAATAAATTTTCATCCCTATTCCCATTCATATTTCAGGGAAAACTTTTCAGTTTTTTCATAGTTAGTTTCCCCCTCTGATTTCACAACTGGGCAGATACATGTGAAATTAACCCTAACCCCAGGGACAACAAAGGAAGTTGTTGGATTTATATTGTTTAGAAACAATGCTCAGGGGGTTTGCAATACTGATGGCGCTGAAAGTGTGAAATGTGAATTCATATAGCTGTGAAGAAGATTGTTAATACCCAGGTTAACTTTAAAACGTTCAGTACTGTAAGGGTATAAAGTGTAATTAATTTTGTTAAAAATTTACAGAAAGGCAATAATTATAATTAATTACATGTGGGCAATTCCATACTAACTGGTCACATGTGTTGCATACAGAAGAAAAGATGGGCTAATATCTTCTTGGTCTATATCATACCACACTGACCATACACAAGTCAAGGTAAATTAACAGTGGCGGTGCTCCTGCCAAAGCCATACATGCAGCCAGGTGTTGACAAGGTCAACAACCTAAATTGTCCAGTCATAATGAATTGCCATTAACAACTTGAAAGGGGAGAAGAAGACAGCCTCTACGTGGCCTCCCCTACGAGTAGTTAAGAGTAGTTGCAAGGTTGCATGCTCCTAAGCGAAACTAATGTCTTCACCACGCCCGCAGACCACAGCACTAGCACTAGTGCTACTTCAGCTCAACGTCGAAGGCCTCACCATCGCCAAGACCAACATCCTTGAACAAATAGCCAGCAAAAACAATGTGACGGTGATTCTACTGCAGGAGACTCATGCTGAAAACAAGAACATTCTGAAGGTCCCTGGGTATACCCTGGCCGGACACATTGTCAATAAACATCATGGCATGGCCACGCTTGTCCGCAATGATATGGACTGGACAGCTATAGGACAATCCCCAGAAAGCGCAGAGGTAGAATGGATCACAACGAAAGTGCAAGACACTACCATCATCAACATCTACAAGCCACCTCCAAGCAGACTGACCCCATCATCGCTGCCAGATGTCCCAGCCCCTGCCATGTATGCTGGTGACTTCAATAGCCATCATACAGAATGGGGCTACAGCAGTTCCAACGCTGATGGTGACTTCCTGGTAGACTGGGCATCTACTGCTGAGGCAACACTCCTATACGACCCAAAGGAGCCGCCAAGACTTTCTACTCTGCACGATGGAACAGTACCACCAATCCAGACCTCGCATTTGCAAAATGGCACAACAACCAGCCACTCCCTGTCAGACACATCTTGGACATGTTTCCACGGTCACACCATCGACCGTCGCTCATCACCATCCCATCTCTGGTCCAACCAGTGCAAGGGAGGGATGCCAAGAGGTGGAACTCCATAAAGCAAACTGGGTAGGCTTCACAACACTAGTGAACAAGGCAGCTGCTGGCCTACCACACCCATGTTGCAACAACCTGAATGATGCCTATGACTCGTACTGCAAAATGCTCCTGGATGCCGCCAAGAAGAACATCCCACGCAGTATGCGGAAAGCCTACGTTCCCTGCTGGGATGACGAATGCGAAAATCTACTTCGCACCCATGCAGAAGCTCAAACCTGCGAAGACAGGGACAAAGCAGCAGACGACCTACTCTGTAGGCTCAATGAAAAACGGAGGCAACGATGGACAGAGACTGTGGAGTCAATCAACTTCATCCGATCACACACTCTAGCCGCCGGGCGTGGCAGGCCATTAACAAGCTGACCGGAAGGTCAACAACCCCAGCACAGTGTCCCATCACTGCAAACTCCATCGCGTCGCTCTTGCTAAGCAATGGCCGCTTCCCTAATGCAGACAAGGACTTCGCCAGAATAACAACAGCGAGAGTCCATGAGCTGTCCAGGGCCCCAGGATGCGACTCTAACCTATCCTCCGATTTCACAACACCAGAAATCGAACAGGCCATCCAACGCCTGAAGACCGGTAAGGCACCAGGTATAGACAGCATCCACCCGGAGTACATTAAACACCAAGGCAAGAAGGCAACCGACTGGCTGCGCTCCTTCCTCTCTACATGTTTCCAGCACTCAAAGCTGCCTAAGATCTGGCGCCGCGCCAAGGTGATCGCCCTGCTGAAGCCAAACAAGCCAAGCGACGACCCCAAGGGATACCGCCCATCTCATTGCTCATGTTCCATATAAGCTCCTCGAACGCCTTATTTTGGCACGTCTCAACCCAGTGATCGACCCCAGCTGCCCAAAGAACAAGCTGGCTTCGAGCTGGTAGATCAACAACAGACCAGGTGACCCTCCTGTGCCAAGACATAGAGGACAGCTTCCAGGCAGGAGAGAAGGCCGGCACCGTTTTCCTGGACCTCACAGCGGCATATGACACTGTCTGGCTGCGTGGAAACCATCCCGGACAAGCACATGGTGAGCTTCATAATGGAGATGCTGAGTAACCGCAGCTTTCGGCTACATACCAGCAACGGCCAAAGCAGCAGGGTGAGAAAGCTCAAGAACGGTATCCCACAAGGCTCAGTGTTGGCGCCCATGCTGTTTAACATCTACATCTACGACCTCCCTGCCACACAATCAAGGAAGTACGGCTACGCAGATGATCTGGCCATCCTACTGAGCAAGCCAACCTGGGAAGCAGTAGAGGAGGGCCTCTCTGAAGACATGAACATCTTGTCTTCATACCTGAAGAACTGGCGCCTCAAGCTTAGTGCTGACAAGACCGTAGCATCGATGTTCCACCTCTACAACATGGAAGCGTCCCGCAAAATTAACATCATGGTTGATAACACCCGGCTACAGTACCAGCCCTCCCGCTGGCTGCCCTCCCGCTGGCTGCCCTCCCTCTGGCTGCTCACCCGCAGGCTGCTCTCCCGCTGGCTGGCTAGCAGGTTTTGGTCCCTTTGCTGTTTTGGTGCTTTGAGATTCTAATGACACAGACAAATTTAAAAATACCTATTTTTAACGGCCTGTTGTCTTTTGCGGGCGGGGATGATCAACTGGTATTTTTTTTCACTTGGCCTTAACGTGTTCCATTCCTCGTTCGCTGCCAGTCTTTTCCAAAAATAGGCCTATATCTTATTCAAAGAAAAGTATACAAATTACCATCATACTGCACGTTGCAACCACCCCCCCCCCCCCAAAGCTTGTGGGCAAGTTTGTGGGTAAGTTTGTGGGTAGGTATGGTAGGCCAGGCCTATTTTCAGATTTTCATGGATTATTGAAATCACCCCCCCCCCCCAAAAAAAAAATCGGCTTTCTTGTACTGTACAAGGTAGGTAGATAGGCCTAATGTCCAAATGTTAAAAAAGGTCAATGTTGGGTCCAAGTTACATGTAATCGGACTAGGCCTACCCCCCAAAAAAAAAAAAAAAAATTAACGTTAAAAAATTTCGCGCCCAATTTCCGGACACCATGGTTTTTGAATTAGAATAGGCCCCTCATTCCGATAAAATGTCATGACCAAATTTCCAACTAGGTCTACCACTATTTGACTTATTGAATGTTAAGTTTTTCAACAAAAAAGTTTGGCAGCATCGCATGAGAGGAAAGGAAATTGGCGCGCCACGTTCAGGCGACGCTCGTAAAATGGACCGAATAAAAATTCCGTCCACGTGCGGACGTAACGTTAGACAGGAATTGTGCAACATAAATTTCAGCCATCAAAAGTAGTCATTAGCTCTACGGTATTGACATTCAGTGTTATAACAAGTCTCATACAGTAAAATCCACTGCGAGAAGTCCCCTAATTCACCCAAAAAGTCACCATACGTTCTCGTTAGTAACGGGGACGGAGCTGGGCTTTCTGTCTCTGTGCGAGCGTTAACGCCCCCACACAACAGTGGATCGGTCCCGGCGACTTTCCCATGACAAATGCTGAAATACTCCTGCTCAAATTCTCGATGAAATTGATTGTGGGCAAACAAGAAACGTACCTTCCAACGTATGCCTGTGTGTATAGAAGCTGATTTTGTAAAATCACGGCAAAATGAATAAGTACAGACCACGCCCGTCACAAGAACCACGCTCGTAATTCTATGGACAGACGTCCATCGCCGTGGCGCGAAATTACGGAGAAGCTAAAATGGCGAATGAATTGGAATTTTCTAGATGCTCCCAGATGTCACATCTTGGGTCTGCGCACGCGTGCGGCTGTACTATTGCAGTTGCAGTTGGTGGTTTGTTTTGTCGATGTTACGAGCGTGAACATCGAGTGGACGGATCGTTGCCCACAAACTTTGAAACCGCAAGAAAACAATACCGTATCCGTGCCTCACCCGTAGTGTGTATCATTATTAAAAAGAGTCCAGGGGGAAATCATAACAAGGCAAAATGTTTATGATAATTAAACAGTTGGCTGGATGTGACCGCAACCACGCTCGTAATTAGGGGGACAGACAACGTTACGAGCGTGACCGCATTTTTGAGCAATGAGAATTATAAATAAAACACTCACAACAAGTTCAAAAACATCACAAATATATTTGTTCATTTTTCACTCACAATTTTAATCATTTCAAACACCAATTAAAATAACAAATACATTTTTAAACATGTTATAAATCACCATTGTGCACAGTGTTATGTTTAGGCAGTGTTTTATTATGGTGGACATGGACTGTCATGCTATGAAAAAAAAATTGTGGATATTTTCGCTGGACTAAATTATTCTCCTTATCTCTCTGAAGTGTACTTCAGCTTATATTTATACTTGATCAAAGAAAACAACATGCTGGTCTTCATAATTGAATAAACAAAACAGTATGTGCAAAATACCCCCATTATCTCGGAAAGCCCCATAACCAAATGTTCATTGTAGCAGTGTTCATTATAGTGATTCATGGCTGCAATGCTGATACATAAACTGGGAGCCAAGAGTCATGTTCGGTATAACCAAATGTTCATTATAGTGGTGTTCATTATAGTGATTCATGGCTGCAATGCTGATACATAAACTGGGAGCCAAGAGTCATGTTAGGTATAACCAAATGTTCATTGTAGCAGTGTTCATTATAGTGATTCATGGCTGCAATGCTGATACATAAACTGGGAGCCAAGAGTCATGTTAGGTATAACCAAATGTTCATTATAGTGGTGTTCATTATAGTGATTCATGGCTGCAATGCTGATACATAAACTGGGAGCCAAGAGTCATGTTCGGTATAACCAAATGTTCATTATAGTGGTGTTCATTATAGTGATTCATGGCTGCAATGCTGATACATAAACTGGGAGCCAAGAGTCATGTTCGGTATAACCAAATGTTCATTGTAGCAGTGTTCGTTATAGTGATTCATGGCTGCAATGCTGATACATAAACTGGGAGCCAAGGGTCATGTTAGGTGTAACCAAATGTTCATTATAGTGGTGTTCATTATAGTGATTCATGGCTGCAATGCTGATACACAAACTGAGAGCCAAGGGTCATGTTAGGTGTAACCAAATGTTCATTATAGTGGTGTTCATTATAGTGATTCATGGCTGCAATGCTGATACATAAACTGGGAGCCAAGAGTCATGTTCGGTATAACCAAATGTTCATTATAGTGGTGTTCATTATAGTGATTCATGGCTGCAATGCTGATACATAAACTGGGAGCCAAGAGTCATGTTAGGTATAACCAATTGTTCATTGTAGCGGTGTTCATTATAGTGATTCATGGCTGCAATGCTGATACATAAACTGGGAGCCAAGAGTCATGTTCGGTATAACAAAATGTTCATTATAGTGGTGTTCATTATAGTGATTCATGGCTGCAATGCTGATACATAAACTGGGAGCCAAGAGTCATGTTCGGTATAACCAATTGTTCATTGTAGCAGTGTTCATTATAGTGATTCATGGCTGCAATGCTGATACATAAACTGGGAGCCAAGAGTCATGTTCGGTATAACCAAATGTTCATTATAGTGGTGTTCATTATAGTGATTCATGGCTGCAATGCTGATACATAAACTGGGAGCCAAGAGTCATGTTCGGTATAACCAATTGTTCATTGTAGCAGTGTTCATTATAGTGATTCATGGCTGCAATGCTGATACATAAACTGGGAGCCAAGAGTCATGTTAGGTATAACCAAATGTTCATTATAGTGGTGTTCATTATAGTGATTCATGGCTGTAATGATATACAAAAGATGGGAGCCAAGGGTCATGTTGGGTATAACCAAATGTTCGCTGTAGTGGCTTTGCACTGTATTGCTAAGAATACTACACAGATCTTCAATAATGTTGCTTTTTTCTTTCTCTTTTCTAGGGTCCCAGAAGGTATGGTTGACAAAGCAGGTCAACATAGATACTAAGTTCCTTGAGGAACAAGGCGTGATGGACTATAGTCTTCTCCTTGGCATTCAAAAACTTCATGTTGATGAAAAGACGACCACCGACAAACTTGCTGATGTTGTACACAGAGCTAAAAGGTAAGGAAGTTGGACTAACAGACATGATCATTCTAAAATTAAAGGGACAATGTCACAATCAATAGGGCATGGAATCAGAGTTCTAGTTTGAGGTTAACTCGGTGACTGAAAATAATACCCACATAAGGTCATATTACCTTTGTTGCTTAATAAATGAGTCAGTAATTTTCGGTCAATGCATTCATCTTAAACTACAACAATTCCATGCCCTGTTGGAAGTCTGCTCTGACTGAGATAATTATATCCCTTTAAAGGGACTAGAAATATGTATGGAAACCAAATTGTTATTTTTACTTATTTTTTTTATTGTGTCATAAATGAGAAATTAGTAAAAATGCATTAAGATTTGTTTGTATGTATTCTAATTGGAGTGATCATGGCTGTCATCCATGTTAGATTTGTTTTGTTAATCGCATGTCAGATGGAATAATGTCAGGATGTTTGGCGCCATCTTCAACTTCACATCACACTCTGCCATTAACCCCTACTGCAAGGCCATTTTACCTCATCTACCCAAGGTTATTTCAGGTTACCATAATAAATCGAACTATAGCAATAACTTGTACAACAATTATTCTCCAAAAAACAATTACAGTTCAATTCTTTCTCCCTCGATGACTGACTAGTTTCAGAATCATCTTGCAATCCATCATTGCTAGAGTTATCAACATCAGCAATAATTTCATTCAAAATTTGCATTCATGCAATGACGACCACTGAGTGCAGCCATCATGTTGCTAATGTACAACACCACAAAGGATCATTGGTTTACATGTATAAAATGTATTACATGCATTACATGCACATGGTGACATCATACACTTCATTACTCATTCATGAACATGATGGGACATCCCCAACATCATGCAATCCATCAGCAGTATTTGTTTCAAACCACCAGAGCTTATTGTAAGCAGTTTGAGTAAGGATGTAATAAACGTCTTTGGTGGTTGAGAGAGACCAGCATATATGTCCTTTCCAATGAAGTATGGAGGTCGAAAAGTGAACATCTGCTTTTCAGCTTTCTTAATAATGAAAAAGCAGATTGAACATTGTAGTGCATTTTCCTACTTTTCTTCCACCTAAAAAGTAAATTGAACATTTTGGTAACATCCATTTTTCTACTAATCCTACCATCACAATACATGTCTGACGTAGGTGCCAGGTAGGCGCATTCCATTTGATCTTTTATGTCCCTTATTTTTCAGCGACGGTTATTGCATGCATTGTATTGGTGCATTGGTAGGATTTGTCAATTATTTTGTGGATAAGGGAGTAGATTTATCAAATCATTCAATCTGCTTTTCTTCAAGCGCAAAGCAGACTTGTCCACTTTTAGGCCACTGTTGAGAAAACGTTTGATCTGCTTTTCAGGAAGCAGGAAAGCAGAAAAATGGATTTGTCCAAAACGTTCATTCTACTTTTTGGGTTGTGGGAAACCAGAAAAGCAGATGTCCACTTTTAGGCCACTGTGTGACAAAACGTCTAATCTGCTTTGCAGCTAGTAGAAAAATAGAAAAATTGATTTGTCCAGAACGTTTGATCTACATGTACTTTTTGGGTTGTAGGAAACCAGAAAAGCAGATGTCCACTTTTTGACTGCCAGTGTAGGTGAAAAAGTAAAATCTGCTTTTCTTGAAACTGAAAAGCAGAAAAGTAGAAAAATGGATGTTACCAAAATGTTCAATCTACTTTTTAGGTGGAAGAAAAGTAGAAAAATGCACTAGCCAACAACGTTCAATCTGCTTTTCATTATTTAGAAAGCTGAAAAGCAGTTGTCCACTTTTAGACCTCCATAAATAAAGGGGTTTAAAGGATGTAGGTCATTGAGAAAATGAAAGACATTCTCAATTCTTCATGAAAAACTCATTGTAAACAAAACCACTTTATTTGGTGTATTTATATATATTTCCTAAATTTATTTTTCCCAGATCAATTAAAGCTTTACCAGTGAATGACAACAGAATATGTCCAAACTGCAAGAGAAGACTTCCTACATGGAACCAGCGATCTACTATCAGAACCCGACAAACTTTGAACGAACCTTCCACCACAGTCGACAAGACGGAATCCTACATTCAAGAGATCTTGGATACTAAAATGGACAGTGACAGCCATCGATATACAAATGTCAGTGACAGACATCATTGCCCTGCAAGTGGAGAAGGTGAGGCCAGACATTTGGGCTGTGATAATATCAGAGTTGTTGAAAATGAGCCACAGAAAAATAAGCTAGGAGCAGTGTCAACGAAGATGGGTGAAGGAGATGGACATGTTCTTCCAGGAATGGTTACAATAAGGAATGATCATCATGGTGAAGGGAACCAACCAAATGTTTCTCAGGGTACCAGTATGCTCAACCCAAACAGAATACCTGAAAAGAGTGAGCCATCAGGTAGGAATGCGACAGAGTCAACACCGGAAATAAAGACCGCCTTCTGTCAATGTGCAAAACAGTTTCAAACAGATGATTGCATTGATCATAATCAACGCTTACTACCAGACACTGCAAACCCATTACATATTATCGATGGAGAAAGTAACAGGTATTTCATTGGCATCATCGATGTTTTCACCCAGTTTAAACTTAAGAAAAAGATGGAGTATTTGTACAAATGTTTGCGCTACCCAACTGAATCATTCTCAACAGTTGGACCAGAACATTACGCTGAGCGTTTCAGGGAATTTTGCTCTGTAAAGACTGATTAAAGGCCTATGTATCTCTGTTTAGAGTGCTGGGATTGTTCAGCTGAATGGTGCAATAATTATACTGGCAGGGACTACTACAATACAATTGATGTATTCTTTATTTTATTTTTCTACTTGTCTGTTGTAAAGAGTTTAAATTCAACTATATGCAAATTTATTCACTTTTTGTAATACCAATCTCTTTCATTTACTCTGGAAAGCTGATTCACATATGACCTCGAAAATATGAGTCTAAAGTAATTGGTTATGGCTTACAGTAACACCATGTGGTTTGGATCTCAACTATTGCTAAGTGAGATTGTGGTTACTGATTAAGCTTGGACGATATCAAATTGGTTTCATCCACGATATGTCTGCAAACATATCACAATTTTCAATAGTATCAGTGTTATTTTTTTTCATTCATGCATGATTGCTTCAGAGCCAATAAGCACAGGTATGTACCCCTCTACAAGCGTCACAATAAATCGCAAATTCATTTGCATAGTAAGTACTACTGAAGTACAAATTTTGTTTGCCACTTCCGAAAGCTGAAAAGACTGTCCTAATTTTGTTTCCATGGAATTTCTTCCTTGACAAACAAATGGCGATTTAAAAAAAAAAAAAAAATATTTTTTAATTAATTTATTTATTTTTTAATCATGTATTTTTTCCCGATGTGTCAATAACTTGAAAAGGTTCTCAATATCATAATCGAATAAAAAAGGTATCATGTTATCGCCCAAGCTTAGTTCTGATATGAACCATATAGGTCTTCTTTATATTTGGACTAGTGTGATCTAGTTACTATCAGGAGAATTCAGTCTGAAGTAGCCAATGCTGCTTTTGTATACCAGGCCCTGATGCCTTTGCACAATGCAAATTAATAGAAAATGTCAATACGGAATTTCACCCCAAAAAGTTTTATTCACAAGATATTGACATTTGTTTGGTAGTAAATTTAAGATGCACCTGTTTAGCTGAGCTAAATCTAAAAGTGAAAAATTTTCCTTATAGGGACACTATCGTCACAATCAGAGCAGGCTTTCAGCTGGACATGGAATCGGTGTCCTAGTTTAAGATGAACTAATTGACTGAAAATTACTGGCTCATTTATGCAGCAGCAACAGTAATATGAACTTATCAGTCACTGAGTTAATCTAAAACTAGCACTACGATTCTACATGTATGCCCTGTTGATTGTGAAGATACTATCCCTTTAAGACTTTAAGACACTACCAGATACTCGTAGTATCTGGTCGTGATAAATAAATATTTATGATAAATAAATATTTTGTATTCTGCCATTATATTTCTAAACAAATAAGATGTTTTTTCCCTCAAATTCCATACAAATAGATATTATATTTGCAATAAGCTATTCATATAAGGGTCAACCAATGATCAAATCTGATTGGGTTGAGCACTATCTGGAAAAGAGCAGATCAGCAAAGATTTACTTCCAATTGCATTTATTATCTTATGCTAGCTAGTGAGCCGTGATTTCTATTCTATATAGTTTTTTGTAAACAGTGCTTATTTTTTCAAGCATGGCTATAATTATTTCCTTTGCTTTATAAAAGTTCTGATTACTGTCTCAGCAACATTATTAAGATGGTTAGTAACGGTATGTATATGATTTAATAAGTCGAAACTGGCATTTCTTAGGCAATTGAACATTGATTTTATAGGCCAGTCAATGTTTTAAAATCGACATTAACCGTTGGATCAGTAGGCATAAACCATTTTGATTGACTATTATATTCATGTATTCTTGAACTATCTTGTGTTCTACTTTGATGAGTAGCCAAAACCTATTTATATTTCACATGTGTTAATTAAACTGAAATCATGAAATCATACTCTGTATGTTTATAAAGCAATATTATGGTTTGTATATTTCTTTTGTGTTATAAGAAATAAATTGTTCAAATGTTTTATGTAAAAGTTTTTTCTTAAGTACTATATAATTTGTGTGAACTGATACAATAATATCCCAACTGAGTTTGTTAGCTTCAGATTTACTGTAAGATTGAATCAGAAAAAACTTTATGCTTCACAATTTTATTGTACAATGACAACAAAATAAGCTTAACATTTCTCAGATTGGTTTCTGTACAAATCTCTTGATTCTTACAAAGGTTGGATGTATTTCACATGAAGGTACAACATTTGTACATGCATTTGGTAATGTACATTTATTTTAACCCTTTAGGCCCAAAAAAGTTTTCGGTTTCTGGTCTCAGACCCGCGCATCAGCATTTAAAAAAAACTTTTGCTATGAAACGATGTCCAATTGCAACCAAAATTGCTGGATTGATTGAAATTCTGCCATGCTGTGCTTTAAACAACTTTTTCACATAGTGGTATGAATGTTTGCCAAATTTGTGAGGCCTCTCTTAGCCACCATAATATATATACTACTCAAAACAATTTAGGGAACACCGGAATAATCTCAGTTAAAGCAAGATCATTTATTTCAGATAAACACAATGTTTCACAGAATTGATGAGAAACAACTGCACAATGAAACAGATGATAAAGGATGCATGTAGTGATTACACATTTCATGACATGACTACTGAAAGAGAGAGGGGGTTGCAAATGAAAATCCCGGTTCATGGAACATTTCAAACCTATTTGATGTTAAAAATCCGGTGTTCCCTAAATTGTTTTGAGTAGTATATATGGGAAATTCGGTATACAATGTATCATGTATTTCCCTGTTGGCAAAAAAAAAGACGGCCAAAAAAAAAGCCCACCAATGACCAGAAACTGGAGACTTTTTTTTTTTTTTTGCCTTAGTTTTCAAGCAATCACAACATTTGAAATGTAGGTGCTCACATTTTTGAGAAAACAATGAAAAACTTTTACATTTTTTTACAAAAAGTTGCCATACAGCAACTTTTTGTAAATCCATGTTTTCTCTAAAATAAAAGCATTTCAGACAATAATTTGGATGAAATTCTTGCGTCGGGAGATAAACAATTGATTAAATTTTGCCCTACACCAATGTGTGTGTGTATAGCACTGTATACTCAGTGCTTTCCTTTTTTCCCACAGACACTCGGAAAGCTCGGAGTATACAGTGCTACACACACGTCGGTGTAGTGAAAAATTAAATCAAAAGTTTTTACATTGTAAAAACAACTTCTGGCAAGTTTCTTTTTCTTTTCCTATTGTTATTCCTATTGTTATACCTTCAAACGAAAGATACAATATTGGTATTTGGAAATTATACATGTTCATTTCAACCCCTTGGTTTTATATATCATTACAACTAAACTGTGAAATTTTTTATAACAGGTGATCATGTTTTTTAGAAAACAACGCAAAACGTAATTTGTTAATTTGATAATCTACATATAACTAATGCTTTGAAAGATTGGTAATTTAAAAAAAAATTATGGAATTGTAATATACAATGAACTATAAGCTGAAACTCTCACAGGTTAGTTGTTCAATGTTTATCTTGATTCAAAGAGAGTAAGTACTCAGATCTGTACAATTTCAATACGTGGATTTTTCAAAACTGCCCAATCACACCCCTGTTAAATCACAGCATGGCAGAATTCCAATCGATCCAGTAATTAATTCCAATCGATCCAGCAATTAATTCCAATCGATCCAGCAATTAATTCCAATCGATCCAGCAATTAATTCCAATCGATCCAGCAATTAATTCCAATTGATCCAGCAATTAATTCCAATCGATCCAGCAATTAATTCCAATCGATCCAGCAATTCATTCCAATCGATCCAGCAATTCATTCCAATCGATCCAGCAATTCATTCCAATCGATCCAGCAATTCATTCCAATCGATCCAGCAATTAATTCCAATCGATCCAGCAATTAATTCCAATCGATCCAGCAATTAATTCCAATCGATCCAGCAATTAATTCCAATCGATCCAGCAATTAATTCCAATCGATCCAGCAATTCATTCCAATCGATCCAGCAATTAATTCCAATCGATCCAGCAATTCATTCCAATCGATCCAGCAATTAATTCCAATCGATCCAGCAATTAATTCCAATCGATCCAGCAATTAATTCCAATCGATCCAGCAATTAATTCCAATCGATCCAGCAATTCATTCCAATCGATCCAGCAATTCATTCCAATCGATCCAGCAATTAATTCCAATCGATCCAGCAATTAATTCCAATCGATCCAGCAATTAATTCCAATCGATCCAGCAATTAATTCCAATTGATCCAGCAATTAATTCCAATTGATCCAGCAATTCATTCCAATCGATCCAGCAATTAATTCCAATCGATCCAGCAATTAATTCCAATCGATCCAGCAATTAATTCCAATCGATCCAGCAATTAATTCCAATTGATCCAGCAATTAATTCCAATCGATCCAGCAATTAATTCCAATTGATCCAGCAATTAATTCCAATCGATCCAGCAATTAATTCCAATCGATCCAGCAATTAATTCCAATTGATCCAGCAATTAATTCCAATCGATCCAGCAATTCATTCCAATCGATCCAGCAATTAATTCCAATCGATCCAGCAATTTTGGCTGCAATTGGATATTGATTCATAGCAAAAGAAAAGAAAATTAAAAATGCTGACACGCCGGTCTGAGGTGACGCGGACAGAGACCAGAAACCAGAGACTTTTGGCCTTAAATTGACAATATCATCACAATCAAAGCAGTCTTTCAACAGGGCATGGAATAGGTGTCCTATTTTAAGATGAACACAGTGACTGAAAATTACTGGCTCATTTATGCAGCAGCAAAGGTAATATGACCTTATCTTGCAGGGTATTATTTTCAGTCATCTTGACTAAAACTAGCACTCTGATTCCATGCCCAGTTGATCATGATGATATTGTCCATTTATGGAGTCACTGGCGTAAATCCGTCATGAAAAGTGGGGGGGGGGTGGTGATTTTGAATTTGGGTGCATGGTATATGTTGAAGTTCTGCAGTCGACAACTATTCAGAACCTTGCGGCTACAGTACAGCCATTACATGTGTGTTTTTATTATATATATTTTTTAAATAGGGCCTATATTTTTTCAATGCAAGGAAAATTCTGGGGGGTGATCCTATGGAGCATCCCCCCATCCAAAATGTGGGAGGGATATATCGCCCCAGGATTTATGCCCGTGTATGGAGTAAATCAGTTTTATAGATAAATTTACAACCTCATAAAATAGGTATTTGGATGCAAAATTATTTTTGGAAGTGTTTAAAGATATGGTTTATTATTCAAAACTAAATTTTACTCTTTTTTTGCTGTGCATTTTGAAACAAAATCAAACTGAAAATAGTTTATTTTTCTAAATTGTTTGTCATGTACATCTTAAAAAGAGTATTTATTCTGAACTTTGATGAATTTGAATGTAATTTACTTAAAACTGTTTAAACAAAGTTGAGATCAGAAAAGTTGAAAGAGCACACTCATTGGTAATAATTATCTGATAATTGAACCAAATTACTTAAAAATAAATGTTTTGTTTTAAATGTAAAGATTTAAATAAAATCAATTTAATAGATTTAAAATAAATTATTTGAGTTATTATTTTTCTGAATCAAGTGTGATTTAATTAATATTTATAAATACATAATTATGGAATTTTCATCAAACAGAAGATAGCCCCCCCCCCCCATCCAAAAACATTTTAATTTTTTTAATTTTTATTGGTTGAAAATTTAAGTGGGACAGGGCATCCTCAGGAAACATGAGAAAATATGAATGTTGAAATAAATCGAGATTGGCTATTTTTAGCGCGAAGGTCTGACGTCACGCTTCAAGGCTTATGAATGACGCCAGATACCTGCTGTTTTGGGAAGATTCAACTTGTTGGCAGGGAGCGAGCCATGAAGAGTGACGTCAGATCTTCGAGCTACCAATGAAATTGCTTGAATGGTACGCGTAGGCTGACTTTATTCCGCTTGTCCCAAACGCCTTTATCCTGATAAAGGATAAGAATAAGAACAGGGGACCAGCGTAAGTTATTTAGGGCGCCATTCATGTCCAACTTGTTTCTGTCGAAAAACAAAAGTTTTTTGGGCTATTCAATAAGGAATTGTGGAAATACGGTATATAATATCATATATTTAGATTATTTGATTCCCGTTTTTTTAATATTATTTTGGATAAAAAGTCCCGTTAAAGTGGTCCTATGTTACTATCAAGCGGAGGGATTTTTCAGAATTACTTTGGAAATAAGCATTTATTTATTTGGGGGTGATTTATTTTCGCAGGGGAATATTACCAAATGTATATCCATAGACACAGGGCAACCCGAAACACATTTTAAAAGAAAATAGATGTAAATCAATATTTTAATGTTTATTTCAATGACTGAGGCTTCGAAGTACTGAGAAAAAGGAAAATGTAATATGTATTTTGAGAGTTTATTCAGTTTGGACCCCTAGGTTGAATGCACTATACTCCAAGTGAACACGCACAGCTCATTTTACAGTTGGGAACTGAAAGTCAAGCAGGTTGTTTCGCCACGTGGTGAGTATATCAAAATGAAGAATTTTGTGTGACAAAATTGAGGCATTAATAAGCTCTTTTGCGATTATAATTACATTATATAAACATACTTTTACATTATAGATATAAGTGTGCTATAATAATGAGGCGTGTGACACAAAATTTGGGGAAATAAGAGGACATGGAATCTTGGTGACATAACGTAACGTTAGCTAGGATGATCCTATCGTTATGTTTCCACATAAGCGCTAGGATAAAGAATGTACAACAAAACGTAGATGCATGTTTACGTGCATGTTTTACGAAGAAATAAACACATTGCACTGTAATACCTTAAATCTATGAATCTACTACAGCGGCGTAGCCAGGACTTTTTCAGTGGGGGGGGCACAGGGGGGGGCATTGCTTTTCAGTGGGGGGGCCCAGGGGGTATGGGTTTTTTCCCTTTTCTTTTTCTTTTCTGTTTTTTGGGGCACTATGAGGATTTTTTGTGGGGGGCACCTGGGGACACTGGAAATTTGTGGGGGGCACGTGCCCCCCAGGCCCCCCCGTGGCTACGCCGCTGATCTACTATGAATCTATACTGTATTGTTATTTATATGTATGCCTTTGATCATAAAAAATATTGTAACTTACACTGTGTTTTTGACCAATTCTTCTCTGCGGTTCGATTCTGTCCGCACGATGTGATAACACGGCGTACACCTACTGTTCCATCCGTTTTCACGGTCATAGGTGCAATTACCGGCGCCGAGCAGAGCCGTATATTGGGCTGGCTCTGGAGCAGAGCGGCAAACAGTGCCCCCGACCGACTCAATGTGTTAATGGAACAGTAGGTGTACGCCGTGTTGTCACATCGTGCGGACAGAATCGAACCGCAGAGAAGATCAAAACAAGGCAAGAATTGGTCAAAAACACAGTGTATTAAGTTACAATATTTGTTATGATCAAAGGCATACACATAATAACAATACAGTATAGATTCATAGTAGATTCATAGATTTAAGGTATTACAGTGCAATGTGTTTATTTCTATGTAAAACATGCACGTAAACATGCATCTACGTTTTTTTGTACATTCTTTATCCTAGCGCTTATGTGGAAACATAACGATAGAATCATCCTAGCTAACATAACGTATAACCAATAATAACAATAGCCTTATTTTAGGGCCACTGTAGCCCCCACTAGGCACTAGTGTGGCGCAGACCTGAATCCTTAGCCACACACTGGTTCCATTGACATCAACAGTCTTGATTTTGTAAATTCTTAGCACTCAAATTGATGATTTTTGCAACTATTTTGACACTATACTGTATATTATACATTCCTATCAAAGCGGCCAAAAAAATGGTGATTTTACTTAGATACGGAAAGAATGTCGTATCCGACCTCCACTTTTTAAGGGTTTTTTGGAAGGTTTTGGCAATCACTAACCATGTTGAGAATTTCACATTTCACTGCAATTAGTCTTACGTATACCAAAAATGCCGGAAAGAATGTCGTATCCGACCGCCACTTTTTAAGGGATTCTTTTGGAATTTTTTGGGTACCACTAACCAGTTAAAAAATTATTCTATCGATTTTTGGAGGTACAGAAAGCGAAAACTATCTTTAAAATACAGTTTTATGATGGTTTTTGGGCTTTATTTCCCTTCTAAAAAAATCCTCCCCTTCAGAAAATAGAAGGATCCTATTAATTATAGTTGCCACTGCGCATGTACAATGATCGTGTTGGTCACTAACGGGGGAGTTCAGTTGACAAGATCAGACTGACATGACTGAGGAAAGTCATCGTATACCAAAAATGCCTGATTCTTCATGAAATAAATATCCTGGAATAATTTGAAGTATGTGGCCATCATCATCAACATGTTCTCCACCTTGCTAGGTAGGTAAGATTACATTATTGAATGGGAAAAAGTGGTGGTCGGATATGACATTCTACCCAAAATGCCCGATTTTTCATGAAATAAACATCCTAGAATAAGTTGAAGTAGGCTATATCGTCACCGTGCAAATGCAAATTGGGCCGGCCACACAGCACAAAATACACTTTTTGAGATAATCAAGATTTAAGTTGCTCACTTTTTGAAATTATAGTTTCACCATCATTAATGCAGAATATTGCCAAATTATGTGCACTGTTTGAAAGTACAGATTTCAAACTTCTCAAATGTTATTCAACAACAGGACGATTATTTACGGCGTAATTGATTTATTAATACAATTGTCACTTCGTGAAAACGTTAGGAATGGCTTAATTTGCTCTTAATTGTCCCTTTGTGAAAACGGAGAGGCAGCACGTGCCTACAGACCTATAAATAGCTCACAATAGGCCCTAAGGTTTATTGCAAATAGCGCTAAAGCAACTGCTGCAAAGCATACTGGGATACAATTTGAGGCATCTGTTTGGAGCGGCTTGCGTGACGTCAACAATATTTTGTTTGTTTGCATGGCACGCAGTGGCGCTGTTGCGCCCACAGACATCCCATGATTCCTTGCAGCCGCTATTTGCGATAAACCTTATTGGCACTTCAATTTGTTAAAACGGGAAAACCGCCTCGTGCATGTCATGTCCTTACAGCGCGTATACAAAACTATGCAGATTTATCAACATGTCGTGAACCAGATTGAAGCTGGTACCTATATAATTCTGGATTTGTACGCATGCTATGAGAGAAAATTGGGGACGAAGTAGTTTTTGCGTTTTCACAAAGAGACATATGTGAGCTATTTATAGATCGGTAGTGGCGCGCGCTGCAATTTGAGCATTTTCTCGTAGCGATTATTGTCTTAAATTATTAATTATGCTGTGATTAATCGTCCCATTGTTGAAAAGTTCACACATTTAGAAAGTTTGCAATCTGTTATTTCACATTTTGCATCTTGAATGTGACATGGTATACATTTAAAACATAGATATTACTTAAAGCTCAATGCTGTGTGGCCCAATTGCCCCTTTATAAAAACGCAAATTGTTCTTGAGCACCCATTTTGCTCTTGGCCAATTAGTGTAATTACAAAACTAGTGATTTTTACACC